>CM046038.1:35985333-35992833 GCA_025215565.1 Flaveria ramosissima
GTGCCTATTCGCAGTAATCCCATTCGCACGAGGTCCATACGCACGACTTGAAGTTCATTCGCATAGATGACCATCCGCATAAGTCCAGTCGCATGATGTTCAGTCGCAGGGAGGCCATGCGACTGAAGGGTGTCCATACGCCCGAATAGGGCTGTTGCACTCGAATGAATGTGTAGTTTGACTTCTGGCCTTCGGGGAAAGGTGCAGAGTAAGTTTGGATGTAAGGTAAACCGTAAGAGCATGTAAGAGATTATAGGCCTTAGAGTGCATGTAGGGCATGATGATGGTGATGATGTTGATGTTGCATGTTTATGCATATTATGAATGTATGATGTTGCCCTGTATGATGATGATGAATGTATATGATATGTTCCTTATTATGATGTATGATTACCTTTCCTATGGTTTACGTATTATGGCGAATGAAATAAAGTATTATGTAACGTAAAGTGGAAAGAGATGACACGTCTTGCATGCATCGGATAACGGGTCCTTCTTTGTGATTGACCATTATGTGAAACCTCTACGCTTACCCTTAGTACTGTGGATACGTTTAGCTGTTCATTTATTGACTTCGGCCCGTGGCTATGACTGGTCAGTTATCATTAGTACTGTGCCATACGTTTAGCTGTTCATTTATTGACTTCGGCCCAGTAGCTAAGACTGATCGGGTAACCTCAGTACCGTGGCATACGTTAGCTGTTCATTTATTGACTTCGGCCCGGTAGCTGAGACTATTGGGGTGTAGCCTATGGTATTGGTGTGGATGATGTCCGATGTGCAAGTAAGTTAAAAGGAACGAATGAACGAAGAATGAATGAGGAAGATAATAATGATATTATCTATGCGTACGTATGTATGATGTGTGATCACGTAAAGTAATAAATGGTTTTATATGAAAGTAAAGTAAGTTTTACTTTAAAAAAACTAGAACTCACTCAGCAACGCTGACTTTTATTGCATCTTCCAGTTGGCAGGTAAATGATTGCTGAGGATGGCACGGCAAGGCTACTTGGCTCTTTTGGGATGGCATCCATTATGAAGCTTTTGTGTTATAATGCAAACATATATTTTGAAATCAGATAATGATGTATTATTGGCAAAAGTATTATAATGAAATGTGATGTCATTTTTGAATGTTTCCGCTGCAATGATTTCTTAATGTAATGTAAATTTTATATTTTATGTGCGATGAATGACCAACTGTAAGCGTCCCGGGGACGGGGCCTTACAAGTTGGTATCAGAGCCAAAGTTTAAGTGAAATGGGTAAATTTTCAAAATAAACCTTAACTTAAACTGAGAATGGGACGAATGGGGAATGGGATGCCAAACTGAGTAGCTGCGTGCCATCAGGTATTTTCTTAAAGTTAACCGGTTTATGTGCGCATGGTATATGTTATGTGTTGTATGTAGATTTGAATACTGATGTAGTCAGGACAGGTAATACTTGGGGTATGAAGAGTACAGTAAGTGGCTAATCACAACTGGCCACTGTAATTAGGGACTTACTATACTTGACATAAACTGAGTTGTTTCCTCGAATGACCGTGTTGGTGTTTGAATCTTTCAGTGTGTTAGAGAATGGCTGGTGGTAGATCTTCTAGAGCTTCTAGGGGTGGAGGCCGTGATGGCCCTGTTGCTGAACCACGCCCTAAAAGAGGAAGGCCTAGAGCTGAGAAAGAGGTTCCTGCAGAACCTGAGACTCCTCATCCAGAAGCTGGGGATGAGAGCGCGAACTTAAGGGCCTCAGTAAAGGAGGCTGTTGTCGAGGAAGTACATCAGGTCATGCAGACGATCTTACCGTCTGTGGTGACCGAAGTCATCAAAGCTGTGAAGGAGGAGAAAGAAAGGAGAGAAAACGGACCTCGGGGGAGCAGCCGGAGCCTGAAACTATTTTCTCCGATAATGAGGAGGAGGAGGAAGAGGAGCCTGTGCGAGAGGTGGCACGAGGCTGCAACTACGGGGTGTTTATGAGATGCAAGCCCCCTACTTTTGACGGAAATGGTAGTGCGGCTGCTGCTCACCGATGGGTGAGAGAAATGGAGGCTGTTCTCGACATCAGCGAGTGCCGAGAGGATCAGAAGGTCAAATTGCCACCCACTCCTTCGTGGACTCGGCACTATGCTGGTGGGACAACATTGTCCAAGCAGAGGGTAATCGGGCGATTGGGAGAATGAGATGGGGCCCGAACTGAAGAAGATGGTATTGAGGATTCTGTCCTCACAGGGAAATGGATAAGATTGAGAGGGAGTTCCTACAGCTGGAGGCGGGATCCATGACACACCAGCAATATACTACCAAGTTCAACGAGATGGCACGGTTGGTGCCGGATCAAGTGACGCCTCTTTCCCGGAAGATCAAGAGGTACATTCAGGGTTTACCGGTGGATGTCCGCCGGCATATGATCGCCGCCCGGCAAGTACATTTAGGTCGGCGGTCGATTTGGCCGGAAGACTTTATGATGAGAGGGGAGTGGTGGTGGTTGAAGCGAATAGGAAGGGTGGTGGTGATCGAAGCTGGAACGGGAAGAGGTTTGGTCGGGGTGAGGCCTCGACGGGTAACAAAAAGGCACGGGTGGATGACCGTCGCGTGGCCACACCGGGAGAAGGGTCGAGAGAGATGTGGAAAGTGTGGAAAGGAGCATAGCGGGAGAATGCAGGCTGGGTTTGAACGTGTGCTTCAAGTGTGGGAAGACTGGGCATTGGCGAAGGATTGCCTGACGGGCAAATGTTTTAACTGTGGGGAAATTGGTCATATGAGCAGGGATTGCAAGAAGCCGAAGGCTGAGAGTTCAGGGGCGAAGAGGACGGGAGGTGATGGACCGAGGGCGAGCGCCAGGGCATTCCACCATGACACAGGAGAGGCTAGGACGGACCCTGACGTTGTGTCCGTACGTTTCTGGTGAACCAAACTTTAGCTTCTGTGTTATTTGATTCTGGTGCTAGTAGGAGTTTTATTTCTGCTGCTCTCTGTGCTAAGCTGCCTGTTAGTAGTAGACGTGTTGATGCGCCCTTTGATGTAGAAACTGCCATAGGTAAGTCTACCAGGATTTTTGAGATGATAGAGAACTGTGATGTGGAGCTTGAGGGTCATAGGTTTCCGGTTAGACCGTTCGTGATGGCCTTAGGTGGTTTTGATTTGGTTCTTGGGATGGATTGGTTAGCGGACTTTGAGGCGAACATTGTGTGTCGCAAGAAGATGATTCGGTTGTTGGCGCCTGACGGTAGTTCAGTGACGGTATATGGTGATCGGGTTACTACGATTCCGAAGGTGATCTCGATGGCGGTGGCGGAAAGTGTATGAGGCGTGGATGTAGTGCCTACTTGGCCTATGTAATGGATGTGGATACGCCAACACCACAACTAGCCGATGTACCAGTTGTGTGTGATTTTCCAGACGTGTTCCCGGAAGACTTATCGGGGGTGCCACCTGACAGAGAGATTGAGTTTCAGATTGATTTGATACCGGGTGCCCAACCTGTCGCCAAGGCACCGTATCGGTTGGCTCCGACCGAGATGAAAGAGTTGATGGAGCAGTTGCAGGAGTTGCTTGATAAGGGGTTCATTAGACCGAGTATCTCTCCTTGGGGTGCTCCGGTCCTGTTTGTAAAGAAGAAGGACGGTAGCATGAGGATGTGCATCGACTACCGCGAGCTGAACAAGTTGACAGTGAAGAACCGATACCCCCTACCGAGGATAGATGATTTGTTCGATCAGCTTCAGGTGTCCGGTTGGTTTTCAAGCATAGATCTTCGATCTGGTTACCATCAGTTGAAGGTGAAGGAGCAGGATATTCCTAAACACTTTCCGTACGCGCTATGGTCACTACGAGTTTTCTTGTCATGTCCTTTGGCTTGACCAACGCGCCAGCTGCTTTTATGGATTTGATGAATCGTGTGTGTCGGCCTATGTTGGATAAATCAGTGATTGTGTTTATTGATGATATCCTGATTTACTCGAGGAGCGAAGCAGAGCACGCCGGACACATTCGGGATGTTCTAGAGACGTTAAGAAGGGAGAAGTTGTATGCTAAATTCTCCAAGTGCGCGTTCTGGTTACGCGAAGTTCAGTTCTTGGGTCACGTGGTGAATCCCGATGGGATTATGGTGAACCCGGCAAAAGTGGAGGCGGTTATGCAATGGAAGTCGCCAAAGACGCCATCCGAGATTCGTAGCTTCTTGGGTTTGGCGGGTTACTATAGAAGGTTCATCCAAGACTTCTCCCAAGATTGCTTCTCCACTAACCAAGTTGACCCGAAAAGATGTGAAGTTTGTATGGGGTCAAGCTCAAGAGAAGGCGTTTGAAGAATTGAAGGCGAGATTGACTCAAGCTCTTGTTCTGTCGTTACCCGATGGAAGCGAAGATATGGTGGTTTACTCCGATGCTTCTTACTCGGGGTTGGGGTGTGTGTTAATGCAGAGAGGAAAGGTTATAGCCTATGCATCCCGACAGTTGAAGATTCATGAGGTCAATTATCCTACTCATGACTTGGAGCTAGCAGCTGTGGTCTTTGCATTAAAGATTTGGAGGCACTATCTGTACGGGACGAAGTGCACCATATTCACTGACCACAAGAGTCTGAAGTACTTCTTCGAGCAGAAGGATTTGAACATGAGACAGAGGCGGTGGTTGGAACTTATAAAGGATTATGATTGTGAGATCCACTACCATCCGGGCAAGGCCAATGTGGTGGCTGATGCCCTTAGCCGGAAAGAAAGGCCCGAGCCGATTCGGGTGAAAGCCTATCAGTTGATCATGACCTCTGATGTAATGAAGCAGGTTAAAGAGTTTCAAGATGAGGCACTGAAAGAAGATCATCTTAACTCTGAAAGGATGAGAGGTCTGGTTGGAGAATTGGGTGAAAACACGTTCGGTGTTAGAACCCGATTTGATCGTGTGTGGATTCCTCGTTTTGGGGATCTACGGGGAAGATAATGGATGAGGCTCACAAGACTCGGTACTCCATTCATCATCTGGTGCCACGAAGATGTACCATGATATGAAGAAAGATTATTGGTGGCCGGGTATGAAGCGCGACGTAGTGGTAGTGACGGTACGAGTAGTGCCTTACTTGCTTACAGGTGAAGGCCGAGCATCAAAAGCCGTATGGGAAGATACAACCTTTGGATATACCGGAATGGAAGTGGGAGCACATCACCATGGATTTCATTACTAAGTTGCCGCGTACGCCGAAAGGGTATGATGCCATATGGGTGATAGTTGATCGTTTGACGAAGAGTGCTCACTTCCTGCCGATCCGCGAGACATATTCATCTGAAAGGTTGGCCGATCTGTTCATCAAGGAGATTGTGACTCGTCATGGTGTGCCGGTGTCTATTGTGTCGGACCGCGACACCCGGTTTACATCTAAATTCTGGAAGAAGTTCCACGATGCTACGGGGACGAGGTTACATATTAGCACGGCTTATCATCCCCAGACTAATGGTCAGTCAGAAAGGACCATTCAGACACTGGAAGACATGCTTCGGGCATGTGTGATCGACTTTGGTGGAAGTTGGGATGACCACCTACCGTTAGCCGAATTCTCATATAACAACAGCTATCACGCCAGCATTGGCATGCCCCCATATGAGATGTTATACGGTAGGAGATGCAGAAC
The DNA here is from genome assembly GCA_025215565.1 of Flaveria ramosissima. Lineage (NCBI taxonomy): Eukaryota > Viridiplantae > Streptophyta > Magnoliopsida > Asterales > Asteraceae > Flaveria > Flaveria ramosissima. Next base: position 35,990,954 of record CM046038.1, read on the forward strand.
GCCCCTTTGTTGGGGTGATATTGGACAGAAGGAATTGGGAAGCGTCGAGGTAATCGAGGCTACGACTGAGAAGCTTGAGAAGATCAAAGCATTCATGAAGGCAGCCAAAGACAGACAGAAGTCGTATGCTGATAAACGACGCAGGCCGATTGAGTTCCAGGTGGGTGACCGGGTTATGTTGAAGGTCTCACCTTGGAAGGGTATCATTCGCTTCCGAAAGCGGGGCAAGTTGAGCCCAAGGTATATAGGCCCTTTCCGAATCATTGCTCGAGTAGGAGAGGTGGCCTATAGACTGGAGTTACCAGATGAGTTAAGTGGAATTCACCCGACATTCCATGTATCTCATCTAAGGAAGTGCTTAGCAGATGAAGATATGATTGTCCCATTGGAAGATATCGAGGTAGATGAACGGCTCAATTATGTGGAGCAACCAGTGGCAATCATCGACCGAAAGGAGAAAAGGCTAAGGAATAAAGTGGTTCCTCTTGTGCGTGTACAGTGGAAGCACAGGAAGGGATCCGAGTCGACGTGGGAGACCGAGGAAGAAATGAGACAGCATTATCACCGTTTGTTCGAGGAATACAGGTTTCGGGGACGAAACCTATTTAAGGGGGTGGACTTGTAACACCCGGAAATTTATTATTTTGAAGTCGACGAAGAAAGAAAAGAAATAAAGTCCAAAGTCAAGGGACCAAACTCGCCAACGAAGAAAAGTCGGGTAATGTGGTGATATGTGTAAGGAGAGGGCAGCCCACTCTCCCCACACTTCACATATTTCAGCTCACAAAGAAGAGAGAAAGAGGAGAAAAGGGAGAAAAGTGGTGTTTCGGGTGATTCGGGTGTCCAAATCCGTCGAGTAGCAAGCCAAATCGAAGCTCTTGTCTTTGTGCTCGATCGTGTCAGTTCTAGGACCCCACTTTTACTTGTTTTCAACTGATTTTGGGGCTGGAAGATGTCAAAAACCCGTTTTTATGTGTGTGTGTGTTTGACCCATTTGGGTGTGATGTGTATGATGCGTTTAGAGTATGATTTCGGGCGTGTGTGTGCTTGTATGGAGTTATGGTATGCATTTCTAAGGTCCAGGAGGGTTAATATAGGCTTAGAATGGGTTTGGATGAGCTTGGAGGCCGAAAATGGCAGATTGGGTTCGGGATGAACTCCATTCTGCATCAGCTAGGGCTAGGCGACCGAATGAAGGCCATACGGCCGAATGAGGGCGATTGAGGGTCATTCGCACGATTGGGATTCATTCGCACGATTGAGGGTTCAATCGCACGACTGAGGGTTCAGTCGCATAGATGCTTAGTCGCATGAGTCCATTCGCATGAGGTTAGTCGCATAGGTGCCTATTCGCAGTAATCCCATTCGCACGAGGTCCATACGCACGACTTGAAGTTCATTCGCATAGATGACCATCCGCATAAGTCCAGTCGCATGATGTTCAGTCGCAGGGAGGCCATGCGACTGAAGGGTGTCCATACGCCCGAATAGGGCTGTTGCACTCGAATGAATGTGTAGTTTGACTTCTGGCCTTCGGGGAAAGGTGCAGATGTAAGTTTGGATGTAAGGTAAACCGTAAGAGCATGTAAGAGTATGGTTATGGCCTTAGAGTGCATGTAGGGCATGATGATGGTGATGATGTTGCATGTTTATGCATATTATGAATGTATGATGTTGCCCTGTATGATGATGATGAACGTATATGATATGTTCCTTATTATGATGTATGATTACCTTTCCTATGGCTTTACGTATTATGGCGAATGAAATAAAGTATTATGTAACGTAAAGTGGAAAGAGATGACACGTCTTGCATGCATCGGATAACGGGTCCTTCTTTGTGATTGACCATTATGTGAAACCTCTACCGCTTACCCTTA
>CM046038.1:35995333-36210784 GCA_025215565.1 Flaveria ramosissima
CTCACAAGTCCCCGACTCATGTCCGAAGACTGACACAACACCGGGATACGCGACAAAGATCCCATATGAGTCAATCACAGGGATTGAACTCCATCCGATGCTGTTGCAACACAAAGTCGCTCACCTCATTGCCCATCTTAACGATAGCAAGCTATCCGAGTCTCTTGCAACAACAACGTTGCTCACCCCAAGGCAACATCACGATAGCACGTACTCGAGTCTTTTGCAACGACAGGGTTGCTCACCTCATACATATGCATGGCTTTATGCTACACCCCCGGAGTTATGCGTAACCCGGGTAACCATCATACATTACACCCCCAACATTATGGGTACCACACCCCCATCGAAATGGGTACATCACCCCCATCGAAATGGGTACATCACCCTCATCAACATGGGTACTACACCCCCACCGAAATGGGTACATCACCCCCATCAACATGGGTACATCATCGAAGGTCAGTCACGAAGACTGGAACCCTTGCGTGCACACTATAGGATAGCTGAACCTCACACGGTTGAGCTTAAGGCATTTAGAGCCGTGCACTTCACTACGCTTCACTTACAAGCCTCACACGATTTCATTCATTAATGCATGCATTCATTCATTACGTTCCTCTTTTCTTTATCTTCCACTTTACGTTACATAATACTTTCATTTCATTCATAAACGTTCAACGCAAAGCCATAGAAAGATAATCATACAAAATAAGGAACATAACATAAACATAAACATACAGCATCATCATACATACGCATCAATCATACATCACATCACGCACATCATACATACTATGCATCACACGCACCGCCGTGCCTAACATAACATATAACATCATACATATCATTATCATCTCCATCAACATCATCATCATAATCTCATCATCCTGCGTCACCTTATACCGTCCATGCCCATCGCATCGTCGAGGAATTTCATCTCGGCTATCATCTCTGAACACTTAGGCGAATGGGCATCTATGCGAATGGGCTATGGGCGAATGGACATCTATGCGTATGGACTCTCAGTCGCATAACTTTCATGCGTATGGCCTTCAGTCGCATGACTTCAGGCGTATGGGCTTCAATCGCATACTCTTCATGCGAATGAACCTCAGTCGCATGGCCTCCAGGCGCATGGACTTCAGTCGCATAACCTTCGTGCGAATGAACCTCAGTCGCACCATCTCTCAATCGCATGACTCCCAAGCACATGAACTTCAGTCGCATGGCCATCATGCGTATGGACCTCAGTCGCATGGCAAACGTGTGCATGGACCTCAGTCGCACTTCGATCGGCCGAATGGCCTCCAATCGCCCTCCAGTCGGCCGCCTAGCCCTAACTGGTGCAGAATGCAGTTTGCTCGACTGCAGCCGCGGATTTTTGACCTCCAACCCCTTCCAAACCTCTTTTAAGCTCAAATCAACCATTCTAAGCCTTAAGGAAACATACCAAGACCTCATACAAGCATAAACAAGCAAGAAATCAAGCCTCAAACGCATCATACACATACATACATGAATCAAAACGGGTCTTCACCCAAAAACTCGAAAATAGGTTTTCAGATGTGTTCCAGCCCTAAAATCAGTTGAAAACGTGTAAAAGAGGGGTCCTAGAACTCACCTTAACGATCCCGTCGAGTAGAGCTTCGATTTGACTCGCTCCACGTCGAATTCCACGCTCGAATCCACCCGAACCAACTTTTCTCCTCTTTTTCTCCTTCTCTTCTCCCCTCCTCTCTTGGCTGAAAATGGGGAGAATAGGGGTGTCTTCCCCCTTTTATACTCCCGTACATCAAAGTTTCTCTCGTTGGCGGGTTTGGTCCCTCGACTTTGGACTTTATTTCTTTTTCTTCTTTTGTCGGCTTCAAAGGAAATTTCCGGGTGTTACAAGTCCACCCCCTTATATAGGTTTCGTCCCCGAAACCTGTTATTCCTTAAACCGCAGCGAGCAATTCTATCTCATCTCTTTTCCAGTCTCCCACCTGGAGTTCAATCGGTCTACGTCGTTTATCCACACACGACTTCTTATCTACCTTTGGCTAGCTTCATCAATGCTTTAATCCTTTCGAGCTTCTCGATTGTGGCCTCGATCACCTCATTACTTTCTATACGGCATTTGGTGCTCGGCCTTCACTTGTAAACAAGTAAGGCATTTAATCTCGTACTCCACCATATCGCGCTTCATGCACCTTCCCGCCACTGCATTCCCGGCGGGGTTAACCGCGTTGACGGATGCTACAAGATTCGGCGCAGTTCTACAGTCTCTCGCCAAATGCCCCGGGCGCCTACAGTTCGCGCACACCCAGCACTGCGTCCCTGGGGGATGATGATAGTTGCACCTGTCACATTTGGGGGGCGGCCCCACATACTCTCTCCTGGCCTGAGACACGGCCACAAAATTCTTGGTCGGTTTAGCCCTCTTCTCAAATTTCCCGGCACTCAACCGGCTCGATTCCCCAACATCCTTTCGCTTCTCGGCTCCTCTGCCCAAAACCCCAGTTCTTACCATCTCATCAGTCAAAGGGCCAGCTTTCAGAATTGCGCTTTGAATAGTAGGAGGAGCGGCTGCTTTAACCATCGCTCTAATTTAAGGCGCAAGTCCCCAAATGTACCTCTCGATCCTCTTTGATTCCACCGTGACCAGATGCGGAACCAACCTTGCCAACTCATGAAAACGGTCAGTATAAGCTGCATGCCCTGCCCCCACCATGGCATGATTCCAGAACTCATGCTCTAACTTCAGCATCTCGTTGAGAGGGCAGTATTCCTCGGTGATTAACGCTTTGAACTCATCCCATGACATCTGCATCGTAGATTCTCGTCCTCTAGCTTGAAACCTGGGTGTTCCACCAGGTTAGGGCCTTACCCTGTAGTGAACAAGTGGCGTATTTGATCCTTTGACTGTCGAGGCACTCACTAATATCAATCACTGCCTCCATCTTTTCCAACCACCTGGTTAGGGCTATCGCCCCACCTTTCCCATCGAATTCCCTCGGTTTACAAGCCACAAACTCCTTGTACGAACATCCTCGACGAGCATTAACAACCCCAGTCTCAATACCGGCAGTACCCCCATTTCCGGTTTCCTGGTTGCTCTCGTTTCCGGTCGGGTTTCCGTTTCCCGTCTCAGTTTCGATCCCACCTTGGGCTCTTTCTCCGTTGTCTCCGTCATCATTGCCACCATCCCCGTGAGGGTGGTGTTGTTGGAGTGCGTCGCTCACTTGGCCACGATAGTAGGAATCAGTGCGGCCAACTGCTGAGCGATCAGGGCTGCCATGTCGGCGTTCCCTGTTCCTTGACTGTTACTGGCAGGAGCATCATTTGTTCTTGGTGCTCTGCCCCTGCCTCTGCCTCTGCCCCTTGGGGCTTCACTCCCGCCACTATTGCTGTGGGTAACTCTTCGAGGCGGCATGTTCTAATCATAGAAAAGTAAACACATAAGCTTAAATCAATTGAAAGTGTATATCCATAACACTCATCATGTCCAGTATTTCATGTTAATATCACACTTATTGTCACCACACATCGCATGCAATTCGTGCAGTTCTCACACCATGAATCGATAATGTTTCAATGATAATCCATCACAACAGTTGTAAGTCCATGTATACAATCACGTTTAGTCTAGCGGAGGTTGTCTATTTCCTTCCTCATTCGAGGTTTCAAGCATAGCCTCCTCAGAGTTAATCTCAATGTCCAAGGTCAAGCGCAATAGCATGATCTGTGAAGATCTCTTCGGGTTTAATACCCGGATCTGATAAACTAACTCGGGGCGCAGAGGGAACGGAAGATCCAATAGAAGCATCCCATAAAAGAGTGAGCACAAGGGCTCTCTCATAGGGCGGAAAGATCACATAACAAATAGATGAACAAATCAAGCAGCGAGGAACACATACACGAGATATAATATGCATACAGAGTCCTAGCATGCAAATCTACATGAAGGTTCCTAGGTTATAGTCTAGGTCAAGCGTATTGCCTAATTCTCTATAACCAATGGCTCTGATACGAATCTGTCACACCCCCGCTAAAAGCGGAAACACGGGGATGTAATGAGACCGGGATCGTCATAACACATGGTAAGCGATAGAGATGCAATAAAATAAATGATGACAAGCGTGTCATGACGACACCCGACAACAAGGGGACTTGTGTCGTGTTTAGTCAATGTTCACGACAACATAGCCATAAGCAACATGATAAAGATACACATAATCACATAAAGATGAGATTGTAAATGTAAATTCCAACAACCCGAGAACAAGTTTCAAAAGATGATAATTGTTTACAAATGTTAACATTGTTCAGAAAGATTGTTTGTCAAAACATGTTAAGTCCCAAAATGCATCCTAGGGTCTCCTCTAAGGCAGCACACCTAGATTCCTGGACTTGCATGTTCACCTGAAAAGATATGCTTAAAACGGTCAACATAATTGTTCGTGAGCTCGCAGGTTTATGTAATAAAAATGTAAGTGATGCTGTATAAGTAATAGTAATGGAATATCGTGAATACAGTTATATACACAAGTAAATTCACATGACATGAGCTTTGCAACCAAACCTAGCGACGTACAGAAAGAAATTGTCGGCATATATTCACCCAAGGGCCCGTTCCTGGCCACTGATGGTACCAACTAGTATACCATCGAACAAGGGTGGGGGTGTCAACCCAGAAGTACTACAAATACCTAACCGTCGGTTCCCACACTGGAATTAAATAGTTGCAAAGATAGAACCACACAGCAGACCCAAGCATGTATCAAATAGTACTTGCAACACAGTATCACGTTGATTCCTTGTATGTAAAATGTATGTAAGTTGTACAGCATTGAAAATGAGTAAGCATACTTTTCCCCCAAGTTGTAAATGATTGAAATATTGTATAAGCATAAAAAGGGGCCACGAAACTCACTTGTTAAGTGGTAAGTATGTATGATCGATGTAATCCCAAATGTTGAATGCAAATAAACAGTCAAACACCTATTGACAGTTATTGATAAGCATTAATGATATGATATAAGCGCGTAATAATGATAGGTCGGTTCGGGTCGTATCGGCTGGGTCGCGTGTAACTCACACAAACAGACACACGTACTAGACCTTATGTAGATCCAAGTACAAGACATTGTCGCCATTGATGATGATATTTGAGTGAAAGTCTCATTGTTATTGAAGAAGTATTGAATATGTGTCCATAGTTATAAGTCGGTTGATGGTTGTAAAGCGTCGGTTCAATTTGTTTAAAATAGTATTTGTGCCCTTTTTCGCGTTGACTTTAATCTTGTGGCCGAACATGGCTATGGCTATGTGTTAATGTTACCTCAACATCACACGTCATACTCACACCACGCACAAGAAAGAATCCAAACACAACTATTACAGTCGCACGACAAGACCAGACGCACGACTCAACCTCCATTTGTACGAATCAACCCTCAATCATGCGAATCAGCTTCATTCGTACGATTGAACCTTCATTCGTATGACTGGCCTTCAGTCGTACCACACAACACTCAATCGCATGACTCAACCTCCATACGCACGAATCAACCTTCAATCGTGCGAATTAGCTACTTTCGTACGATTGAACCTTCATTCGTGCGATTGGACTCCATTCGTGCTAATCACGCACATTCGCATACACTCAGTCGGTCACCTGACTCAATCGCACACAATCACTCATACGCATGACTCAATCGCATACACTCATTCACACACATGACTCAATCGCATACAAACACACAGTCGCACGACTCAGTCGCACGACATGCCTAGTCGCGCAACTCAGTCGCACGATTGACTCAGACGCATGGTTTAGTCGCACGACCCACTCAGTCGCACGGCTTAATCGCATGACAGACCCAGTCGCCTGAACTGCAGAATCGCGACTGTGGTCGGGCTGAGCAGCCCCCCAGCTGCTCTAAACACGAGTTTTACACCACAAGGACTTCCAGAAACACTCAACAAACATACACAAACATGAAACACAAGCAGAAAGACCTCACACGCACCCATACGACCTTGTGTGTTCGGGTTGAACCCGAACACCCGAAACCCTAGTTTTGGACAGCCGTGAAAAGGCAAGAAAATGGACAACCAAAGTCGACTACCTGCTAGAAACGAGTAGTCTAAGTTGTACATGAAGTCTAGACGACGAAAACGAGACCAAACGGGTAGAATTTGGTGCTAGAATGAAGTATGTGTGTGTAGAGAGGATGAAGAGGAAGAAGATGGTGAAAATGAAGATTTAGGGCTGGTATGGGGTATTTATACCCAGCCCAAGTTTGCGAAATTACAAGTTTAGTCCCTGCACTTAACCCCCGAGTTTTCCCAAATTTGGTTCGGTTGAAAAACGACTTTATTAGACGTTTTATATTAATTACAAAAGTACATTTAATGTTATTATGACTTAAGAAATGGTTATGTAAAAAAAACATTTAATATATATAAAAATGATATATTTGACGGTTTCGAAAATGAAAGTTTTAAAAGTCTTTTAAGGTAACATATGATCATAATGAATACACACGCACAACGATGATAAAGCACACAAGATATCCACATAAAGAGTTAAATAAGGATGAGGAATGATCGATCAAAGAGTAGATAACGGACAATCACGTTAATTGACGGACCTTAAGGTGACGGATGTCACAGTATCCCCTAGTTGAGAGAATTTCGTCCCGAAATTCAGCTGGAGTTAGGTCCAAGAGTGTCATCCTCGAAAAGATGTGGATATTTGAGTTTCATCTGATCTTCTCGTTCCCATGTAAACTCTGGCCCTCGTTTTGAATTCCACCTTACGCGAACAATAGGTATCCTACTGCGCTTCAGTTGCTTGACCTTTCGATCCATGATCTCAATGGGTTCCTCAACAAAATGAAGCTTTTCGTCAATCTTGATTTCCTCGATTGGCACGTGAAGGGATTCATCGGCCAAACACTTCTTGAGGTTTGACACGTGAAATGTATCATGCACACCGCTAAGCTCTTGTGGCAACCTTAATCGGTAGGCCACTGGACCGATTCTTTCAGTAATCTCGAATGGTCCAACGTATCTTGGGGCTAACTTCCCTTTCTTTCCGAATCGAACGACTCCTTTCCAAGGGGAAACTTTGAGTAATACACGATCCCCAACATTGAATTCTAGAGGCTTCCGACGATTGTCGGCATAGCTCTTTTGGCGATCTCGCGCGGCTTTAAGTCGGTCTTTGATTTGGAAAATCTTGTCTGTTGTTTCTTGAATGATCTCTGGGCCTGTTAGCTAACTTTCACCAATTTCGGCCCAACAAACGGGAGATCTGCATTTCCTTCCATACAACGCTTCAAATGGAGCACATCCAATGCTTGTATGGTAGCTGTTGTTGTAGGAGAACTCAATCAACAGTAGATGAGCATCCCAACTACCTCCAAAATCGATTACACACGCTCTCAACATGTCTTCTAGCGTCTGTATAGTTCGTTCGCTTTGGCCATCTGTCTGAGGGTGATAGGCTGTACTCATGTCTAACGGAGTGCCCATCGCTTTCTGTAATGTCTGCCAAAATCGCAAAGTGAATCGGCTATCACGGTCGGATATGATTGACACCGGCACCCCGTGCCGCGTCACGACCTCTTTGATGTACAATCTCGCCAACTTATCCATCTTGTAATCTTCTCGGATAGGCAAGAAATGTGCGGACTTTGTCATTCGATCCACAATGACCCATATCGAGTCATGACAGCTGCTTGTTCTAGGGAGTTTGGTAATGAAATCCATAGCTATGTTCTCCCATTTCCACTCGGGTATCTCAGGTTGCTGTAATAATCCCGATGGTTTCTGATGTTCAGCTTTAACTTTGGAACACGTCAAACATCTGCTGACGTATAAGGCAATGTCTTTCTTCATACCTGGCCACCGGTACAGATCTTTGAGATCATGATACATCTTGTCTGCACCAGGATGTATGGAATATCACGTCTTGTGGGCTTCATCCATGACTAAGGTTCGAACACCTCCCCATTTGGGTACCCATATGCGATCCATAAAGTACTGAATACCGTCATCCTTGCGTATCATCTGTTTATCTAACCCCCGGAATTCTTCTCCCACAAGGTTTTCTTCTTTCACTGCCTCACTTTGTGCAATTTGGATCTGAGCTATCAAGTTGGTTTGGATGGTCAATCCCAACGCTCGTGCACGCAGTGGTTTCACACGTTCTTTACGGCTTAAGGCATCAGCCACCACGTTAGCTTTCCCCGGATGATACCGGATTTCACAATCGTAGTCGCTAAGAAGCTCTACCCAACGCCGTTGGCGCATATTAAGTTCCTTCTGATCCAGAATATGTTGAAGGCTCTTATGATCAGTGAAGATGATGCATTTGGTTCCATACAGGTAATGCCTCCAAATTTTGAGTGCAAATACTACAGCGCCCAACTCAAGATCATGAGTGGTGTAGTTCTGTTCGTGCACTTTAAGCTGTCGCGAAGCGTAGGCAATCACCTTATCCTTCTGCATTAGTACACATCCCAATCCTTGATGTGACGCATCGCAGTATACCACAAAATCATCTGTTCCGTCTGGGAGAGACAATATAGGCGCGTTGCACAACTTCTCTTTCAACGTTTGGAACGCTTGTTCTTGTGCATGTCCCCAATCAAACTTCTTGTCTTTCTAAGTAAGCAGGGTTAATGGTTGCGCGATCTTTGAGAAATTCGCGATGAAGCGACGATAATAACCGGCCAATCCTAAAAATTGTCGTATCTCTAATGGTGTCTGGGGCGTATCCCATTTCTTCACCGCTTCGATCTTGCCGGAATCTACATGAATCCCATCCTCATTAACCACATGACCCAAAAACTTCACTTCCCGCAACCAAAATTCACATTTCGAGAACTTGGCGAAAAGTTTATCTTCGCGTAGCAGCTCTAGAATTGCCCGAAGGTGTTCTTCATGATCTTCCTTTGATCGGGAGTAGATAAGTATATCGTCTATGAACACAATCACAAACTTATCCAAGTAAGGTTTGCACACCCGATTCATTAGATCCATGAACACAGCTGGTGCGTTAGTCAACCCAAACGGCATGACCAAGAACTCATAGTGCCCATAACGAGTCATGAACGCAGTCTTCGGTATGTCGTCCTCGAAAACCCTTAGCTGATGATAACCAGAACGAAGATCGATCTTTGAAAAATACGAAGCTCCTTGCAGCTGATCAAATAAATCGTCGATCCTGGGGAGAGGATATCGGTTCTTCACCGTCAACTTGTTCAGTTCACGGTAATCGATGCACATACGGAACGATCCATCCTTCTTTTTGACAAATAGTACCGGCGCTCCCCACGGTGAATGACTCGGTCGAATAAAACCCTTCTCCAGTAGTTCCTGTAACTGACTAGACAACTCTTGCATTTCGGACGGCGCTAGTCGATATGGTGTCTTTGCTACCGGTGTAGCTCCAGGAACCAACTCTATACGGAATTCCACCTGTTGTGGAGGAGGTAAACCAGACAAGTCATCTGGAAATACTTCTGGGTAATCCCGTACCACTAGAATATCCACCAGTTTCCTCTCTTCGTCTTTCTTTTCAACCACATGAGCCAGAAAAGCGTAGCACTGCTTTCGTAAACTCTGGCGTGCTTTCATGCAGGAAATAAGCTTTAAGTTCTTACCCGGTCGTTCTCCCTGAACCTTGAGTACCTCCCCGTTTGGCATAGGGATACGTACTACTTTGTCCCGACAGACAATCTCTGCTCCATTTTGCGACAACAAATCCATACCCACAATCACATCAAAGCTTCCTAACTCGAAGGGTATCAAATCTATATCGAAGGCACGGTCCTCCAATGTTAACGAGCACTTCCTAATGATCTCATCGGCCTGAACAACTCTACCATTGGCCATTTCTACAGAGTAGCTAGTTTCTAGCCTACTAGGACTCAAATCAAGCAATTGCATAAACTCAGAAGATATAAAACTATTGTCTGCTCCAGTATCAAATAATATAGATACGAAGTGATGATTGAGTAAGTGTGTACCCGTGACAACATTCGGGTCCTGACGAGCATCATTGGCTCCAATGACGAATGCACGTCCCCGAGCTGCATTCCCCTGAGTAGTCGGGCCTTGATTCCCAGCTATAGCCATCACCTGGTTGTTTCCCTGTTGACCCGGTGCCCGATTCAGCCTGGGGCACATGTTTCTCTAATGATCAGGGCTCCCACACTCAAAGCAAGCCCTTGCATTCCCGGCGGGGTTAACCGCGTTGACGGGTGCTACAAGATTCGGCGCAGTTCTAAAGTCTCTCGCCAAATGCCCCGGGCGCCTACAGTTCGCGCACACCCGGCACTGCGTCCCTGGGGGATGATGATAGTTGCACCTGTCACATTTGGGGTGCGGCCCCACATACTCTCTCCTGGCCTGAGACACGGCCACAAAATTCCTGGTCGGTTTAGCCCTCTTCTCAAATTTCCCGGCACTCGACCGGCTCGATTCCCCAACATCCTTTCGCTTCTCGGCTCCTCTGCCCAAAACCCCAGTTCTTACTATCTCATCAGTCAAAGCGCCAACTTTCAGAATTGCGCTTTGAATAGTAGGAGGAGCGGCTGCTGTAACCATCGCTCTAATTTGAGGCGCAAGTCCCCAAATGTACCTCTCGATCCTCTTTGATTCCGGCGTGACCAGATGTGGAACCAACCTTGCCAACTCATGAAAACGGTCAGTATAAGCTGCATGCCCTGCCCCCACCATGGCATGATTCCAGAACTCATGCTCTAACTTCTGCAACTCGTTGAGAGGGCAGTATTCCTCGGTGATTAACGCTTTGAACTCATCCCATGACATCTGCATCGCAGATTCTCGTCCTCTAGCTTGAACCTGGGTGTTCCACCAGGTTAGGGCCTTACCCTGTAGTGAACAAGTGGCGTATTTGATCCTTTGACTGTCGAGGCACTCACTAATATCAATCACTGCCTCCATCTTTTCCAACCACCTGGTTAGGGCTATCGCCCCACCTTTCCCATCGAATTCCCTCGGTTTACAAGCCACAAACTCCTTGTACGAACATCCTCGAAGAGCATTAACAACCCCAGTCTCAATACCGGCAGTACCCCCATTTTCGGTTTCCTGGTTGCTCTCGTTTCCGGTCGGGTTTCCGTTTCCCGTCTCAGTTTCGATCCCACCTTGGGCTCTTTCTCCGTTGTCTCCGTCATCATTGCCACCATCCCCGTGAGGGTGGTGTTGTTGGAGTGCGTCGCTCACTTGGGCCACGATAGTAGGAATCAGTGCGGCCAACTGCTGAGCGATCAGGGCTGCTATGTCGGCGTTCCCTGTTCCTTGACTGTTACTGGCAGGAGCATCATTTGTTCTTGGTGTCTGCCCCTGCCTCTGCCTCTGCCCCTTGGGGCTTCACTCCCGCCACTATTGCTGCGGGTAACTCTTCGAGGCGGCATGTTCTAATCATAGAAAAGTAAACACATAAGCTTAAATCAATTGAAAGTGTATATCCATAACACTCATCATGTCCAGTATTTCATGTTAATATCACACTTATTGTCACCACACATCGCATGCAATTTGTGCAGTTCTCACACCATGAATTGATAATGTTTCAATGATAATCCATCACAACAGTTGTAAGTCCATGTATACAATCACGTTTAGTCTAGCGGAGGTTGTTTATTTCCTTCCTCATTCGAGGTTTCAAGCATAGCCTCCTCAGAGTTAATCTCAATGTCCAAGGTCAAGCGCAATAGCATGATCTATGAAGATCTCTTCGGGTTTAATACCCGGCTCTGATAAACTAACTCGGCGCGCAGAGGGAACAGAAGATCCAATAGAAGCATCCCATAAAAGAGTGAGCACAAGGGCTCTCTCATAGGGTGGAAAGATCACATAACAAATAGATGAACAAATCAAGCAGCGAGGAACACATACACGAGATATAATATGCATACAGAGTCCTAGCATGCAAATCTACATGAAGATTCCTAGGTTATAGTCTAGGTCAAGCGTATTGCCTAATTATCTATAACCATTGGCTCTGATACCAATCTGTCACACCCCCGCTAAATGCGGAAACACGGGGATGTAACGAGACCGGGATCGTCATAACACATGGTAAGCGATAGAGATGCAATATAAATAAATGATGACAAGTGTGTCATGACGACACCCGACAACAAGGGGACTTGTGTCGTGTTTAGTCAATGTTCACGATAACATAGCCATAAGCAACATGATAAAGATACACATAATCACATAAAGATGAGATTGTAAATGTAAATTCCCACAACCCGGGAACAAGTTTCAAAAGATGATAATTGTTTACAAATGTTAACATTGTTCAGAAAGATTGTTTGTCAAAACATGTTAAGTCCCAAAATGCATCCTAGGGTCTCCTCTAAGGCAGCACACCTAGATTCCTGGACTTGCATGTTCACCTGAAAAGATATGCTTAAAACGGTCAACATAATTGTTGGTGAGCTCGCAGGTTTATGTAATAAAAATGTAAGTGATGTTGTATAAGTAATCGTAATAGAATACCGTGAATACAGTTATATACACAAGTAAATTCACATGACATGAGCTTTGCAACAAAACCTAGCGACGTACACAAAGAAATTGTTGGCATATATTCACCCAAGGGCCCATTCCTGGCCACTGATGGTACCAACTAGTATACCATTGAACAAGGGTGGGGGTGTCAACCCAGTAGTACTACCAATACCTAACCGTCGGTTCCCACACTGGAATTAAGTAGTTGCAAAGATAGAACCACACAGCAGACCCAAGCATGTATCAAATAGTACTTGCAACACAGTATCACGTTGATTCCTTGTATGTAAAATGTATGTAAGTTGTACAGCATTGAAAATGAGTAAGCATACTTTTCCCCCAAGTTGTAAATGATTGAAATATTGTATAAGCGTAAAAAGGGGCCACGAAACTCACTTGTTAAGTGGTAAGTATGTATGATCGATGTAATCCCAAATGTTGAATGCAAATAAACAGTCAAACACCTATTGACAGTTATTGATAAGCATTAATGATATGATATAAGCGCGTAATAATGATAGGTCGGTTCGGGTCGTATCGGCTGGGTCGCGTGTAACTCACACAAACAGACACACGTCCTAGACCTTATGTAGATCCAAGTACAAGACATTGTCGCCATTGATGATGATATTTGAGTGAAAGTCTCATTGTTATTGAAGAAGTATTGAACATGTGTCTATAGTTATAAGTCGGTTGATGGTTGTAAAGTGTCGGTTCAATTTGTTTAAAATAGTATTTGTGCCCTTTTTCGTGTTGACTTTAATCTTTGTGGCCGAACAATGGCTATTGTGTTAATGTTACCTCAACATCACACATCATACTCACACCACGCAAGAAAGAATCCAAACACAACTATTACAGTCGCACGACAAGACCAGACGCACGACTCAACCTCCATTCGTACGAATCAACCCTCAATCGTGCGAATCAGCTTCATTCGTACGATTGAACCTTCATTCGTATGCCTGGCCTTCAGTCGTACCACACAACACTCAATCGCACGACTCAACCTCCATAAGCACGAATCAACCTTCAATCGTGCGAATTAGCTACTTTCGTACGATTGAACCTTCATTCGTGCGATTGGACTCCAGTCGTGCGAATCACGCACATTCGCATACACTCAGTCGGTCACCTGACTCAATCGCACACAATCACTCATACGCATGACTCAATCGCATACACTCATTCGCACGCATGACTCAATCGCATACAAACACACAGTCGCACGACTCAGTCGCACGACATGCCTAGTCGCACGACTCAGTGGCACGATTGACTCAGACGCATGGTTCAGTCGCACGACCCACTCAGTCGCACGGCTCAATCGCATGACAGACCTAGTCGCCTGAACTGCAGAATCGCGACTGTGGTCAGGCTGAGCAGCCCCCAAGCTGCTCTAAACACGAGTTTTACACCACAAGAACTTCCAGAAACACTCAACAAACATACACAAACATGAAACTAAAGCAGAAAGACCTCACACGCACCCATACGACCTTGTGTGTTCGGGTTGAACCCGAACACCCGAAACCCAAGTTTTGGACAGCCGTGAAAAGGCAAGAAAATGAACAACCAAAGTCGACTACCTGCTAGAAACGAGTAGTCTAAGCTGTAGATGAAGTCTAGACGATGAAAACGAGACCACACGGGTAGGATTTGGTGCTAGAATGAAGAATATGTGTGTGTAGAGAGGATGAAGAGGAAGAAGATGGTGAAAATGAAGATTTAGGGCTGGTATGGGGTATTTATACCCAGCCCAAGTTTGCAAAATTACAAGTTTAGTCCCTGCACTTAACCCCCGAGTTTTCCCAAATTTGGTTCGGTTGAAAAACGACTTTATTAGACGTTTTATATTAATTGCAAAAGTACATTTAATGTTATTATGACTTAAGAAATGGTTATGTAAAAAAAACATTTAATATATATAAAAATGATATATTTGACGGTTTCGAAAATGAAAGTTTTAAAAGTCTTTTAAGGTAACATATGATCATAATGAATACACTCGCACAACGATGATAAAGCACACAAGATATCCACATAAAGAGTCAAATAAGGATGAGGAATGATCGATCAAAGAGTAGATAACGGACAATCACGTTAATTGACGGACCTTAAGGTGACGGATGTCACACCTCGATCACCTCATTACTTTCTATACGGCATTTGGTGCTCGGCCTTCACTTGTAAACAAGTAAGGCATTTAATCTCGTACTCCACCATATCGCGCTTCATGCACCTTCCCGCCACTGTCATCGAAATCACATTCGGAATCGTCGTGACTCAATCACCTTAAGCCATCACCATGATCCCCTTAGGCGCTATCAACCGTATCGTCTTTTTGCAACACATAGTGTTCGCTCCGTAGTCCGCCAAACAATCCACTCTTAGGGTTATATCGAATGGCGTATCTATATTCTTACCATTAACAGGAAATTTAGCATAGAAAGCAGCAGGAATAAAACTTTACTAACGCCAGCATTAAATAACACAAGCTAAGGATTTATTTACTAGGAACATACCTGACACAACATCAAAGTCCGTCCTAGCTTCCTCCGATCTTCTTCACTCCCGAACCTTCGGCCCTTTTCTTCTTACAGTCCCTGCTCTTATGACCTTCCTCACCACAAGAATAACACCTCCCCATACCGCAGTTCTTCGCTACATGCCCGGTCCTTCCACAATGAAAGCAGGCATTAGTCCCCAATCTACATTCCCCGGGGTGCCTGTGTCCACACTTGTCACACCTTTCCGAACCCACATCATTTATGACCACACGCTGGTCATCCACCCGTGCGCCTTTGTTACTTGGAGCAGCTCCGCCGCGTCCCGATCGCTTCCCGTTCCAATCCCGATCACCATCTCCTTTCTTGCTACCTTCTGTCACCACCATCAATTTTTCATCGTATAATCTTCCCGCTAAATCAACCGCCGACCTAAACGTGCTTGGTCAGGCAGCAATCATGTGCCTACGAATGTCCGCTGGCAGGCCATGGATATACCTCTTGATCTTTCGTGAGAGGGGTGTCACCTGATCCGGCACCAGTCGTGCCATTTCGTTGAACTTGGTGGTGTATTGCTGATGCGTCATTATTCCCGCCTCCAGCTGCAGGAACTCTCTTTCAACTTTGTCCATCTCCCGGTGAGGACAGAATTCCTCAACCACCAACCTTTTCAATTCTGACCATCTCATCCTCCCGATAGCCCGACTACCCTCAACTTGGACTATGTTGTCCCACCAGCACAAAGTTGAGTCCACGAAAGAGTGGGTAGCAAACTTTATTTTCTGATCCTCTCGGCCCTCGCTGATATTTAAAACAGCTTCCATCTCCCTCACCCATCGGTGAGCAGTAGCAGCAGTACCATTACCATTAAAAGTAGGGGGCTTGCATCGTTGAAACTCCCCATAGTTATAGCCTCATGCCAAATCCGGCGCAGGCTCATCCTCTTCTTCTTCCTCTTCGTCGTCGGAGAGAACCGTTTCAGTCTCAGGTCGTCTCCTTTCGCCCGAAGGTCTACCCCTTTCCCTTCTTTCCTCATCTCTAATAGTCTTTATCACTTCGGTCACCACAGACGGTAGGATTGTCTGCAAGACCTGATGCACTTCTTCCACGACCTCCTCTCTCATCGAGGCCCTCTGATTAGCATTCTCATCACCGCCCTCGGGATGAGGGGTCTTGGGTTCTTCATGAACTACTCTTTCAGCCCTAGACCTTCCTCTTGTGACCCGTGGTTCAGCACCACGTCCACCACCATCTCCACCACGAGAAGCTTTCGAAGATCTTCCACCAGCCATTCTCTAAACACACTGAAAGATTCAAACACTAACACGGTCATTCAAGGAACAGCTCAGTTTATGTCAAGTATAGTAAGTCCCTAATTACAGTGGCCAGTTGTGATTAGGCACTTACTTTACTCTTCATACTCCAAGCATTACCTGTCCTGACTACATTAGTATCTAAATCTACCAGCAACACATAAACCATATAACATGCGCACGTAAAACCGGTTAACTTTACAAAAATACCTGATGGCACGCAGCTACTCAAATTGGCATCCCATTCCTTTTCCGTCCCATTCTCAGTTTAAGATTAGGTTTTTGAAAATATTTACCCAATTCACTTAAACTTTGGCTCTGATACCAACTTGTAAGGCCCCGTTTCCGGGATGCCTACAGTTGGTCATTCATCGCACTCAAACATATAATTACATTTTTACTTTCATAAATCATTGCAGCGGAAACATTAAGAAAACACAATTTCATTCCGTCAAAATGCTTTTGCACAATAGTACAGTCGTTCTTTTAACAATATCATTTTACATATATTACAAAAGCATTAAACATAGTGGATGCCATCCAAAATACGCTGAGCAGCCGCCCCGTGCCATCCTCAGCAACATACCTGCCAACTGGAAACACATCAAAGTCAGCGTTGCTGAGTGAGTTCTAGTTTTATAATAAAACTTACTTTTCTTTCATAAAACCGTTCTTTACTTTCTTTAATAAAAACATTCGTTACCTACATGCGTTCACACATCATACGTACATACAGATAATATCATTATTATCTTCATCATTTCGTTCGTTATCTTTCGTCATTCATCATACATCATTATCTTTCACTTCTTTCTAGATCCTGTCAGACTTTACCCTCTTCATGGCACACAGCCACGATTTTGAGGTCGAATGACAAGGATCCCATTTCGTACATTATTAGGATATTTCATTAACTTTCATTTCATACATTCATTCTTTCATTCATCTCTTGCTCATTCATCTTTATTACTCGAATCTTGTCTCATGCAATATCCCCGACTCATGCTCGAAAGCTGATGTTGTGCCGGGACCTGCTCACAAGTCCCCGACTCATGTCCGAAGACTAACACAACACCGGGATACGCGACAAAGATCCCATATGAGTCAATCACAGGGATTGAACTCCATCCAAGGCTGTTGCAACACAAAGTCGCTCACCTCATTGCCCATCTTAACGATAGCAAGCTATCCGAGTCTCTTGCAACAACAAGGTTGCTCACCCCAAGGCAACATCACGATAGCACGTACTCGAGTCTTTTTCAACGACAGGGTTGCTCACCTCATACATATGCATGGCTTTATGCTACACCCCCGGAGTTATGCGTAACCCGGGTAACCATCATACATTACACCCCCAACATTATGGGTACCACACCCCCATCGAAATGGGTACATCACCCCCATCGAAATGGGTACATCACCCCATCAACATGGGTACATCATCGAAGGTCAGTCACGAAGACTGGAACCCTTGCGTGCACACTATAGGATAGCTGAACCTCACGGTTGAGCTTAAGGCATTTAGAGCCGTGCACTTCACTACGCTTCACTTACAAGCCTCACACGATTTCATTCATTAATGCATGCATTCATTTATTGCGTTCCTCTTTTCTTTATCTTCCACTTTACGTTACATAATACTTTCATTTCATTCATAAACGTTCAACGCAAAGCCATAGAAAGATAATCATACAAAATAAGGAACATAACATAAACATAAACATACAACATCATCATACATACGCATCAATCATACATCACATCACGCACATCATACATACTATGCATCACACGCACCGCCGTGCCTAACATAACACATAACATCATACATATCATTATCATCTCCATCAACATCATCATCATAATCTCATCATCCTGCGTCACCTTATATCGTCCATGCCCATCACATCGTCGAGGAATTTCATCTTGGCTATCATCTCTGAACACTTAGGCGAATGGGCATCTATGCGAATGGACTATCGGCGAATGGACATCTATGCGTATGGACTCTCAGTCGCATAACTTTCATGCGTATGGCCTTCAGTCGCATGACTTCAGGCGTATGGGCTTCAGTCGCATACTCTTCATGCGAATGAACCTCAGTCGCATGGCCTCCAAGCGCATGGACTTCAGTCGCATAACCTTCGTTCGAATGAACCTCAGTCGCACCATCTCTCAATCGCATGACTCCCAAGCACATGAACTTCAGTCACATGGCCATCATGCGTATGGACCTTAGTCGCATGGCAAACGTGCGCATGGACCTCAGTCGCACTTCAATCGGCCGAATGGCCTCCAATCGCCCTCCATTCGGTCGCCTAGCCCTAACTGGTGCAGAATGCAGTTTGCTCGACTGCAGCCGCGGGTTTTCGACCTCCAACCCCTTCCAAACCTCTTTTAAGCTCAAATCAACCATTCGAAGCCTTAGGGAAATATACCACGACCTCATACAAGCATAACCAAGCAAGAAATCAAGCCTCAAACGCATCATACACATACATACATGCATCAAAACGGGTCTTCACCCAAAAACTCGAAAATAGGTTTTCAGATGTGTTCCAGCCCCAAAATCAGTTGAAAACGTGTAAAAGAGGGGTCCTAGAACTCACCTTAACGATCCCGTCGAGTAGAGCTTCGATTTGACTCGCTCCACATCGAATTCCACGCTCGAATCCAACCGAACCAACTTTTCTCCTCTTTTTCTCTTTCTCTTCTCCCCTCCTCTCTTGGCTGAAAATGGGGAGAATAGGGGTGTCTTCCCCCTTTTATACTCCTGTACATCGAAGTTTCTCTCGTTGGCGGGTTTGGTCCCTCGACTTTGGACTTTATTTCTTTTTTTTCTTTCGTCGGCTTCAAAGGAAATTTTCGGGTGTTACATATTTACTCTCTAATCAAAATATTTGATTTCCTTGTCATGATGCTTAACAAGCAAAACTTATCCTCTTATGGTTGCCCAATTATTTCTACCAGGTTAATTCATGTTATAAATTACCATGTTGTATGTTCCAATGTATTAAAGCATTAATGATGTTTATGGTGAACAGATTGGTAACCCGGATGCACATACTATTGTTTGATAACATCGCACAAGAAGTCATGCATATTTTTCAGGCTAAACTGTTACGTAAAATGCCTATGTACAACATGTTTATAAAAGTCATACACTTGCTACAACAACTAGGAGATATCAAAAGGAAAAGTCAAGTGTGCCTGTTTTTCACATATCAAGGTTTAAAGAGGCTGAATTAACAATTGTTGTAGCTGTGTAATGTGGGATTTTGCTTAAGTGATTGAAATGTAGTGCTGGATTTAATTGCTCAAAATGAAAGGATTATGAAATGACAATAAACCAAACATTTTGCTTAAATAAACAAACACTTTGCTTATATCTTTCTCTCGGGTGTGTGAATAATGCTTCATAAATTAAGAAATTCATCACAAAAAGTATTGTAACTAGGTGTTTACATGACCTTACATCAACAAATTAAAAACGTCCCTAAGACCCATTTCACTAATTTAGTGATTAACATCAATGATATGTGGTTCTCTTTTTTCATCAACGATAATATTCCATATATGCATTAATGCATCTATATATGCATCGCTGCATCTATTTCGTATATGCATTAATGCATCTAATACTTATCTTACATTAGCAAGTACAAAATAAGAGAAATGATCATTGTCCAATAGGAAAATCCATCGGAAAACAAATCACTGACACACAAAAGACGTATTTTATGTAAAAAGTAACTGAATAAAACAGTATACACTTATATGAAGTTTATGTAACATCATATAAACAGATACAATACCATAAAAATCATGTCAGTACTTTTGATGTTTAATAAACTTATCATCTTAATATAAGGTAAAATAGTTGTTGAGAACATATTGAGATTTCATGTTTCAATCTAATTATTTTTATGTATTTAGAATACAAGTGTATCTTCATGGTGATATTATATTCAGTAAGCTAATTTCTTGTTTTTGCTTATAAACGTAAGCATAATTTGTTTAAACATGCAATATTAAACACTAGATAATCATTAAGTTAATAGTATGTAATTATATATTTCTGTCAAGGGACGAGTTTTGCTTGTTAAGTATTACAAAAAAGAAATCAAAGAAATATGATTGGAGAGTAAATATGCAGACAAACTATGGGGCATACAAGAAAAAAAAAGTAAAAGCTAGTAACTTTACCAGTTCATCTGTTTTTGTTTGCATTTGAGTTTGTAAAACATAATGCATATATGAATTGAGTTAGTATTCAAAATTAATTCAGTGAAATGATGTTCCTAATATCGCAAATCAAGAGAAGAAATTTAATTATTGAATTGAATTAAAAAAATACAAATAAATGGATGACATCAAGCATCTTGCAAGGATAGCATTCAACCGGTAAGCGTTCCTTACAACCCATGTTGCAGATATTTTTCGAGCCGAGCTTTTTTCAAGCTTTTCTCGAGCGAACTTCGAGCCCCGAACTTTTTATACAGCCCTATATTTGAGGTTCTAGAAACGAGCATAGTTTAGTATAGTTTTGCACTTCGCACTTCGCACATGCTCCTTGCCACCCATGCTTACAACGAGTCGCTCAATAAAAATATTGAACACCAAAGCACCCAATAAGTGAAGCCTAAGATGATCGGTATGCAATCAACATATAATAGCCTACAAGGAGATCAACATTATAACAATATACAATGATCAACAATGGGGCACACACTGCAATCAATAATCAAGCACTAAACAACACTATCTGGCCATACAAGACATATACAATAAGCAACAATGTACATGGGTCAACAAAATACACGCAATGGGCAACAATATATAATTAACGATCTAGATTAGATAGTGACAATGGGAACTAAGGAGCTTAAAATGACCAATAATAGGAATACAGTGCCAACGAGCAACAAGATACACATGTATCAGATAAATAAGCAACAAGGGGCATATACAACGTAAACTACACACAATGATCATGTAAAGTTAGTAAGCAACACCAAGAAATACTATACCATGAGCCTCAAGCCCTCAATAAACCCACGAATCACACACTACGCCACAAGAGTAATATTGTGTAATACTGTGAGCGGCATGTTGTGGTTGTGGGTGGCACTCCTTTGGACTCGCAACAATGTTAGAAAATGCTATGTGAGTATTAGCCTCATTGTCTCAAACATGTTGGCTTGAAGATTACTCTTGTTTAATGGCCATTTGATCAAAGTTTATATCTACAAAGAATATGCTACAAACAAACTCCTCTGCAAAAGGTGTTGCCATTCAAGACAACCGTCTTATTGTGTTCCTTAGTAAACTTTTAGCACCCACACAACCTCTTTCGATATATGAGAGACAAGAGGTTTAGCTTTTAAAGATAGGGGAATTACATATATCACCTTCTAAACTAGTAAAATTTAATATTTCTTAACACACATTATTCGACAAAATGTGTAATTTTTGTAAATGCTCATTTTGCCCCTGACCCTCAAAAGGATAAATGTGTAATTTTTATGTATCTTTTATTTTCTTTCTTTGTGTGCTTATTTTATTAACTTTACTTTTCATTATTTCTTTTATTTTAACCACTTTTTATTCTAAATACTTATCAAATATTATTAACTAGTTATTTTTAATCATTCAAATATGAATTATGATTACTTTTTATTATATTAAAGTATATAATAAATTACTATTCTATTTTAAAACATTCATCGGATGGCTAATATTTATTTTATAATAAATTTATTTTTTTAAAAAAATCAATTATCAATAAGATTTATATAAAAATATTTAGAAAAAATAAAAAGCTTATGTATTAAATTTTTCTATAAAAGAAGCAAACAGACCGGGAAAAAAATTTAAGCCTTAAGTGTGCTAATTAAAAATTAAAAAATATATTGTGAGGTGTTAAAATATTATTTGTCCAATCAATTGTAGAAAAATAGAAAATAGGGTGGCAACATGGGTCCGTAGGTTGTTCTACACTTCGGGGTGTGGCTTCGATTTGACTTTTAACATTTATCTCACTCATTATTTCTATAAAATAGTGACCAACCCATCTAAAAGTTCACCATAGTGACAAGTCCAAACAACTACTCTGAAGTTTTAATTAAACAAAAACAAGAATGTAATTTTATTAAACACACTATTATTTTGGGTTCTTTTAAACGGTTACTAAGGGGTTTAATTATTATAAATCAAACATAAACCACTAACAATTTAAATAGAAGCAAACTTTACAATAAGAACAACTAAAGACTTTATATATTAAGCAAAACCTAATCATATATAAGACCAAACATATTATAATTATAACTAAGTAAAATAAATAGTCACGGCCCAACTTCATACGATATTCGATAGGTTTCTAATATAATACGTAAAACAAACTTCTAAATTTTTATACCTAAAGGGTTAAAAAGCAACAGTGTAACAAACCGATTACTAGTTAATTTTACTAATGTGAAATAACTAAATAAAATTTGAATTTAATAAAATATTTAAATTAATTAATTAATAATATTTAAGATAAGTTTATAAAACAAAAATGTTTATAAGAGAGAAAGAAAGAAAAGTTAAGTAAACAAAAACAATGTTCATAAGAGAGAAAGAAAAAAAAGTTAAGTAAATAAAAACATAAAGAAATAAAATAATATATTAGTGAAAAACTATTAGGTGTTCTTAAATTTTTTTATTAATCGGTGTTATTTAAACCCATGTATGTTTTAATCAATTATGTTTCATTAATTTCTGTAAATTATATTTTTAGTTTATGTAATTTTATTTTTAGAAAAACTGTTAGGTGTTTTTTAAATTTTTATTTGTTTTGGCAAAAAAGTACTTAACAAAATTTAACAGATAACAAAATTGTAATATATTAAAAATCAATAAATGAAATTAATTTTTTTACAATTAAAATTAATTTATTAATTATATTTAAGATAAGTTGTAAAATAAAAGTGGTGAGAATAAAAGAAAAAAGAAAAGAAAGAAAATATATGATTAGTATAAGTTACATACTTTGTCCTTTAAAAGAGAAGGACAAAAATATCATTTACCATAAACTTAATAGATATATTTAGTGAAAATGACAGAAAGTGTGACTATTTTTCAAATAAAGGATATCCAACATAATTATCAAAGTTTAAGAATAAGATCCGTAATTTTAGTAATACTTAAAAGTCAATATTTGTAATTTACTCTTCGTAATTTTAGTAATACTTAAAGATCAATATTTGTAATTTACTCTTAAAAACATGTAATTTGACAAGTTAAAAGGGTAATGCCTTAAAAGATAAATGATAGACAGAGGTGATGCCATTAATTGTTTGTAAAAGTAAAAAATCTTTAAAATACTAAATAAAAGGGCAAACAATAATGCGGTATGAGCGAAATATAGGTTTAATGAACAAATCTGTAATCTTCACCAAACCACATGGACGAAAAACATAATTTACACCGATACTATTACCAGTAATTAAATAACAATACTAATAGTTGGAAAAAATATTTTAAAACAAAATGCATAAAGAAAACCACCATATAATTGGCAGCAATAGTGTAAGTTGAAAGGGAAGGGAAGAAGAATAATTCCTCTTCACCTTTATTGCTCCCATGAAAAAAAATTGGACAAATGCAGAAATCCCAGTTAAAAACTTTACATGTATCATCCATAACAACTACAAGAACAATAACTTAGAAAATAGTTTGAATATAAATGATCTTCAACTTTTTGCTTTTAAATATCACCTTCTAGATCTGTATTCTGTCTTTCCCGATTTTCCACACTCCCCAAACAATAAAAATCTGGCACCTCTGCGCGGACCAACTGGGGTTCCGGGTTTCAACTGTACAAAAGAAAGTTAACATAGTTTATCGATTGCAAAGAGAATTGATGCACACATCTACACCGTTTGAAGATTCCTTTTAGAGGTGGAAATTTTTACCTTAACATCCATAAGTGGGTCGATTCAAGTTACGTTTTATTTTTAACAGGTCAAATGGATAAAAAAGATTACCTTAAGAGGAAACATGTCAAATAGGTAAGACATATCAAAAGTGATACAAAGTACATTTTAAATGTATAAAACTTTCTGAATCATTTTATGTTAAAGAGAGATTAGACAAGTATTAGAATAATATAATTTATGTAATCATATTTCACAGACTAGTTATTAAAATAAATATTTAATCAAAATCTTGAGTTAAAACCCAACCCACCCATTTTTCCACCTCTAATTGCCAAGAGAGTTTTAAGAATTTGCCTTTCCCCTGCGGTTAGGCTTAGTTTTGCTCCAACACAAACAACCAGCACCACCTGCTCCAGACTCGTATCCACTGTGTATAAAGAAAAGCAAAATGATGTTACAAATCTTAGCATAAAGTTGCAGGAAGCCTTGTATTTTGTTATTGCAGAGATATTATAAATCAATTTCTATCTTAGGGGACGTATTTTCATGCAGAAAGAAAAGAAATGAATGGCAAATTGCCCATAAGAGAACATTATACAGTCAATTTCTATCTTAAAACAATTTCAAATGGGTTGAAAGTCACTGAAAGTGTCATTTAATGCACAATACCTCGTAAATCATTTTATGAAAAAGCATTAGTTTAGTTGTAAAACAGTATAACTTTTGCAATCATATTTGACACACTTATTATCTATAAAATATTTTAAAATAATTGAAAAATAGTGTTTTGGGTCAACCAAATCAGACCCGTTTTTAATGCATTAATCAACTGCCATCTAATTTGAAAGTATGTTCTCTAAAATAGAAATTGAGCGAAATAGGTGCAATTTGCCCAAACAAGAAGCCATATGGATCTTTGGTGTACTTGGTAACTAAATTGGCATCGTGCAACAAGCTTGGTGACATAGTAGTATGCTCCTTTGAAAAGGCCTTCCCGTCATTGATCTTCAAAAGATTGAGTTCACGGGTCAAATCATCTTCCCATTGCTGCTGTGATGTCTCCATCTGACCACTACTGCCACCATCTTGAGGTAAGACTTGATTCCTTTCGGGCTTCAATCGTTGCAATGATCCAGGGGTGCCTTTTTCTGCAGTTTGTAACCATGCCGTTTCTAACCTTTGCTCATGTATGATCGATTCTATTCTTTGAATTGGATTTCCACTCTTTGTCCCTCTTAATGCTTCTTGATTGGAACAATTGTCCATTGAAGTTGACTCCATCTCCCTTTGAGTCAAACCATGTGTGGGTTCCCCATTGATTTGGTTTGGTTTATTAGTCCCGTCATCCGTTAGTAATACAATTCTAACCTCTATATTGCGACGAAGAACAATCTCAAATGAGTTTGTAATACTGCTAACAAACCTTTCAACTCTGCTTTTAATATCTTTATCCCTGAAGACAATGTAGGCAACAAGGACACCTGCAACATAAATACACAATATTATATATTATTTAGGCAATGCGTACATGATCAAATTTGATAGCTTTTCAACTAAAAATTTGTATACTTCTATTACTGATGAAGAGGTTGATTTGGGTTACCTTCTATCTCAAAGGGTCAAATTGGTAAAAACAAAATTAGGCTAACAAAAAAAAAAGAACAAGTCAAACGTAGCCGAAAAATCAGTTAATTTAAATTATAGGGTTGAGGTTTTTTCAAGCATATTGAATCCATTAAGTACATACAAAATAAGGACAAAAGAAATTTGCCCCATTTGATCCATTACCCAACCTGCCCAGCTCGCTACCTCCTTCATAATGATCTAGGAATGCATATTGTAGAACCAAGATCCGCAAAATATTGCTTATTTGGTTAGTAGATCAGCATAAAACATGTGGGCAATTTATTTGCTAGATGTTTGAAGGTAGCATTAGCGTTAGAAATAATAGATAGATAACAGATGTTGGTATGAAGGCTTTTCAGTTCAAATTTCAATATATGAAATATACGACGTGAAAATATAAAATCAGATTCCATATGGCCTTTACCCCATTATATTTCATGACATAATTGAAGCTTTAAGGTCTAAACATGGGTACTAAAATAATTTAGCAGTTTAGTAATACCAGGTAACGATTTATGTTATTTGTTTAATAGGAAGTATGAACAAGAATGTTCAAACATAAACTAAAGCCAGAGGTGGCAAGTTTGACCTGTTTAGATATATATGGGTTGACTTGGGTTATGTTATATCTCTAATATGTAAAACTGGTATAACAAAAAAAGGTTGAAAGAGAAGCGGTCAAAAGTCTTCCAAAATGTATGTTTGATGCATAAAACCTTGTATATTATTTATTCAAAAAATATAAATAATGCAATTTTTTGTAATCCTATTGAAAATATTAAACGTATACAAAAATATCCGAAAAAGTGTTTAAGTCAACCCAAAGCAAAACGTACATATATTTACCATGCTACTCCACTCAATAGTGACCTCTGATATGAACTGAAGTGCATATAAATTTATGATTACCTTTATCTTCAGAAACAGACATAAGAGTCCCATAAGTATGTAACAGCTGCCTGAGGGTTTTAGAATGGCATTTATCAATGCAACGGGCCCAAATTTCATCCAATATGTTTGAATTGGTATTTCCAAGTATGACATCATCATGATGTGAGACAGATGGGCCATCCCCATTGATGAGTTGCCTCATTGGTAAGAGTGCATCTTCTGGGCTGTTGCTTAAATTTGTGTGATTGGGTTTAACGGGAGTAGACTTCTGATGTGCATATTGCTGAGTATCCGCTTTATGTTTCTGGAAATAAATATCTTTAAAGGTAGCAGATAGGTCATCATCAGTTGTTCTGGAGCTTTGTCTTCTTCCGCTTCCTAAAGGAGTAGGATCTGCCGAAGGGACACAACCAAGCTGTAAAAGGGTTGCTGTGAACCATGTTGACCGTTCACTAGAAACTCTTAATTGTTTCTCTGCCTCAGAAAGAAGTTTCAAAGCCTGCTTTAATCTCTCAACTTCAGCTTCTGTCACTGGACAATAATTTACAACAATTATTAGTAATAATTAGCATGTTAAAAATACAGATAAAGGGCCATCAAGAATGATTACAATTTAATACCAGTTATCAAGCATATACAGTGCCACTAATCTAATCTAATTAACAAGCTGAAGTAATCTTGTAGTTGCAATTTCTTAAATACACAGCTGGATGGTTACATAATAACAGCTTGCAGTTTCAACCCTTATATCTGACTCCAGATTGATTTTGGAGTTATCTTAATGCTAACAGATTGCACGGTCAAATTCAGTAACTATACCAAAAAGAAAACAGGTTTAGTGGGTTGAAAGTAGCCCATGAGATAATCTTCTAATTGTTTTTCCAAAAATAAATTTGGATCGACATTGTTAACTAGTTCTTTTAATCATATTTAATTATTTATAGAATAAAAAAGAGAAAGATGTTGATGGGTTGGGCTTTAAGCCATCCTAAAATCTTACCCATTTAACCGGTTACCCGACATGCCCGTCTTGCCACCAATAGCATACATAAGATAATGACTGAGAAAAACACTCCGATAAAGGTTATGGCATTGACTTCCAAAGGTTCTTTTTCATAGAAGAGTTGATGTTGCAACAAATTACTAATTTAAAGCTCTTACTACTAAATTATCTAAACAAAAAAAGTTAAGAACTTACAGCTTCTACCATCAAAGAATGAGTCACCATATCCGGCTTCAACCACTTGGTATGTTCCAGCAATGATGTCCATAATAAGTGTAGCCATTTGAGACATCAAAACCATAGGATCAACTCCCAAATCCATTAATTCTCTAGCTCTTTTCACTGTTTCTGCTGTGTTTGATGACATTGCTAACTCCAGAAGCTTCAATAACTTCTCATCAGAGACAACTCCCACCTACAGTAGCTCCAAAGAGTAATAAAAGGTGAAATTGAAAACTTAAAGCATAGCTTAAAATGGAGTGTTGATGCATAAATCATAGCACCTCCTATTTTATTCAAAAATACATTATTAGTAAAATTATAAATTTTGTAATCATATTTGACACACTAACTATTTATTAAAAGATTTGACAAAACGTGTTTTGGTTCAACCTATCCGTTTCATACAAAAGAATTATTTGTTTGACGTGTTACCCAACCCATCCGTTTCACCATCACTAATTCCCTATTTACAATAAGAAAATTAGCTGAACTACTATATATGACAAGTTCAGGAAACTCACAAGTTCATTCACCAAATCAGTAGTGATCCTTTTTCCTAATAAACTCAACTGATCCAACATAGTTTCTGCATCCCGAAGTGAACCCTCTACATTCAGAGCGATCAAATCTAACGCATCGGACTCAACATCCAAATTCTCCGCTTCTGAGATTTTCTTCAACCTTTTAACTATGTCGCTATCTTTAATTTTGTTGAAAAGATACTTTTGGCACCGCGACAAAACAGAACGCGGTACATTATCAAGATCAGTAGTTATAAAGATGAATACAACACCTGGAGGTGGTTCTTCAAGAAACTTTTGGAATGCCAACCACAATTTAGAAGGTAATAAGTGACATTCATCAATAACATACACATCATGCCTAATAAAGGTTGAAGTAGAACCCATCTGCAGTTTCTTCATCAAAAATCGAACTTTATCAATCCCTTTCTTATTAGAGCCATCCATTTCAGTAATGACTCGACTCTTGCCTGAAATAAACACAGCACATTCTGTGCAAACCCCACAAGGCCTCATGTCTCCGGTGGCGAGGCAATTCAGGGCAGCAGCAAAGACCCTTGCTGTTGATGTTTTTCCAGTACCACGGGGACCTTGAAATAGATATATCGGAGCAATTCTTCCCCTAATTATAGAATTCACAAGGGACAGGACCACAACATTCTGGTCAACTATATCTTCAAAGAACATTGGCCTATACTTATAGCTAAAGCAGTTAATATTATCAACAAGAGATGAAGGAGAATCCCCTTCTATTTCCCCATTAATAGCTACAAGCTCCAACCCTTCTTGACTTTTGTAACTTGTAGACCATCTCCTTCCATCTAATCGACTCAACGCTTCCAAATCAAGCTCACCATGATTAGTTGAAAGCTCGTCATCTGTCCCAATAGATGAACGATCTCTGCTTTCATCCCCATTTGTAAGCAATGGAACATGAGAAGTTTTGTGAGTGAGCCTCTTCTTCTTGTAAGCACCCATTGATGATCTATGGTGTCGTCTATGATAATTGGTTTGGCTCCCACACAAGATGCTGCTTCCTTTTCTTCTTAGTGTATCAGAAAATGATGGAGAATAACAACTACCACAAACACCACGCTTTGGAGTACTTCTCTTGGAGGACGACCAGTAACAAGGAATCCCACATCCCTGGCGACCTGGCAAACCCAATTGATCATCTTCATCGTCTTCATCATACGTTCCATCATTCAAAGATCCAGTTGCCCCATCCCACGATCCGACTGTGCTTGGATTCCTAACCCAATATTTATTATTGATTGAACTTGTGGACAAAGCTGGTGTGCTATAACAGTAAGACGAATCGTCTTTCCTACTACTACCTCGCACCAATTTAGCCGATTGGAACCTAGACAACAAAGGGGATGTCACTGAAGTCCCTTTAACAACCACATCATCACAATTAACATCATCATATTGATCTACTATGCTAAGTCGTCTCTGCAATTCAAGTTTCAAAGCAGCAGACGAATGCATCATGTTCTTTTGCTTCTTCTTCTTCATCATCGAACCCCTCCTAATCAGTGATGTTGTGTGATTAGTACCATCTTTACAAGTAACAAACATCTTCGAAGAATAGGAAAGCGCATACCTGTGATCATCAGCAGCATCACTCTTCAAATCCCCATCGTTTCGCGCATCACTCAAGCTATCATCAACACTCTCTTCCCCATCACCGATTCCATCATCTGCATTGCTCCTTTGCTGGCGCCTTGACCCCGTCACAGAAGCACTCCTCTCACTCTCCGATCTCTGCGTCCTCCAATTATACAAAAACACCTTCTTCTCCTTCCTCCTGCCACCACCACCACCACTACCATTAACATTGTTGATAATATTGTTCTCAGCGGTTTCTTCTAGAGTGTAAGTAGAACTGTTTCTGTAATGGTGATGGTAATGGTTGTTGGGGGCGGTGGTGATGGAGGAAGAAGCATCTCCGGCGGGCGGAGCAGCGGCGGCGGTGGATCTAGAAGAAGTGAGCGGCGAGCGCCAAGAGGAAGTGGTACCGGGATCTCGTAGCGCACGAGCAGCTTTCCTAATCTGAGTTAACTCCTTCTTGAGATGCAGATTGCTGGGATCAACAAGAGTACCACTGTAACTACTGCTTCGATTTGCAGACATTGATGAGTCTGCTGATCCAATGAGTTTCAAAGCAGATGATAGTGAATGTGAAAGTTACAGATCTGACAGATTTGCATGAAGCTAGAGATTAGAAGAATGTAGGATTGGGGTAAATTAGGGTTTGGGGAAATGGGTTTGAAATTGAAGAGGGAAAAGAGTGGTTTTTCATCAAAGATTGAATTGGATTGAAATAAAAAGGTTGAAGTTGTTTGGGTTCTTGCTTCAAAAAGATTCTGGCTTTTTTGTTCCCGATTCACCTCGCTTTTTGTCCGACTGTTTTTTTTTTCATATGTTTTTACAATTACAATTACAATTATTGGTTCCTCAAAATTATGACAACCTAATTAATGTTACCGATTTTCTTTTATGATCCATAAATGACTTACCTTTTTCTCTTTTTCATTCAATCATCCAATGGATCACTTTCAACATGATTGTAAGTTTGACTTTTTTTTACATACTCCATATAAAAGTAAAACGCCCTTGGAAAATAAAGTACGTTTCATTTTCGTCGTTGAAACATAGGATGAAACTTGAAAACCTTACGCGGTAAAACTGATATAATTGCTCATTTTATATATTTACATTGTAATGTTTGTTATCTTTTCATGACATTAGCATCTTGCTAGTGGTTCTTTAATAATATTTATCGTTTAAAACAGAAAAAAATAAATAAACGAGCTTTATCAATTTTAAAATGCTTTCATCATGTTGTCATGTATAATATGAGGTTCATGAATAAAATTTTGATTTAAACTATAAGGTTAAAATTAAAAGTCATAAGGGTTTTCATATATATGATTACTAAGGGGTTTTTAGTTGAAAATGAAACATAACACCCTCATTTAAGGGTTATGAGTTTTAACTTTCTTAAAAGCATAAATACCCTAATAATGGGATTTGACGATCAAGTTGAAACGCTCCTCATGTCATAGCATAGAATTATGCAATATACATCTTAAAAAAGTCGTTACAAGAGGTGTTGATGTAGGATAAACGAACATCTTCTAACGCTTAAGTCAATCTGTGTACAACAATCCATATTTTATATGTGTGAATGGCATATGCATGAGAGAGGAAGTTGTATAGAGCGAGATACGTGGAGAAAAGAGAATATCTTGTTAGAGTGAGATGCAATTTCTATAAGAAGAGGAAGCCCACTTAATTCTACAATGTGTCATTTACGGTTAGATCAAGACCTGATACATTAGTACCCTCTACATGTCCTCTAATCAAATATGATGTAGTTTAGGCTACGTTACTAAATTCACATCATTCATTATCATTGTGGCCATATATGGATGGCTTGTGATAATCATATTGTTTTTACTAACTTAAGTATCGGTACAATACCTTAGCTGGCTCAGATGGTTTTGTTAGGATTTGAAAATAATTTTCTTATTTATTTTTTTATGAATCAAAACTGAAAATATATAGATGTTGTTTGTTTTTTCTGTAACAAAATGTTTGCAGTCTGCGGACCACATCTGCAGGAGAAGATGTAGACCAAACCTCTGCAATCCAACAAGAAGAGTATTCGTTTTTTAACGTCTGCAAACTGCTAAAATCAACTGGTGGTGGTATACGGCGGTGCTATGCAGTGGTAGTGATGGTAGATGGTGGGTGGTTGGGGACGGTGGGTGGTGATGGTGGCGGGCGGTGGGTGGTGGTAGTGGACGGTGGGTGGTGGCGGGACGGCGGACGGTGGGGGTGGCGCACGGCGGCTAATGGGGTGGCGGACGACGGGTGGTGGTGGAGGCGGACGGTGGGTGGAGGCCGACATTAGGTGGAGGCGGACGTTAGGTGGTGGAGGACGTTGGGTGGTGGAGGTGGACGGTGGTGGAGGTGGTGGTGGGTGATGGTGTTTTAATCCTCTGCAGACTTTAGAAGTGGTTGTGCCAAATCTTTACCATGCAGACCTCGCGCAGACCTTTTTTAATAAAAGTCTTCTAAAAAACAAACACTCTGCAGACATCAATATATGAAAAACAAACTTAGTATCAATGTTTTCACGACCGGTTCGGATCGGTCGGTCCGACCGGGATTCGGTATGGTTGACGATCCGATCACATGTGACTCGTTTTGTGTTGAACTAACCGGCCGGTTGGAAGCGAGCTGGAGGTCGAACTGGCGAGTCGCCGATGAACGGTTGAACCTGTATCTCCATTTCTTTTTTTTACCATCGAATAATCTTTCAAAGTGACATTCAAAATCAAGTTTAGAAGGTGTAAACATTCAAAATCAAAGAATCCTATGGTATCGAATATGTTTTGTGTAAGAAACATGAAGAAGAAGAAGAAGATAATTATTAATTAGAGAAGAAGAAGATTGGGGGAGTAGAGAGTGAGAGAGTTGAAAGTGACGGCTCTAAACTAGGGATAAAAGAGTGTCAAAAATAAGAGTTAACAAGATTAGTCCCTGCAAAAAAGTCAATTTACAATTTAAACCATATGTATTATTTGTTTAAAAGTAGATATAAAAAGCTAATTAAAGACATAAGTTAACATATGTATTTAAACTAATAATACTTATAGAATTTTAAAAATATTTAAATTTCTATCCTTTAACAATATCTCATTTTCTACACTTTCTAATTTTCTACTATTAATAAATGTTGTCCGGCTATTAAATCCGATCCAACCGGTTCGACCGGTCCGACCAATGAATCTTTAAGTCGTCCGATTCATTATCCGATCCGGTTCTAAAAACATTGCTTAGTATTATTGATGATGATGCTCCTGCTAATTATAAAGTTGTAGAAAGTTAGAGATCATGCGCAATACAAGCAGGATTCAAAGTAAAGATATGCTGAAAAATATGAAAATTTATTTTATCTCTATTGATTTTTTTTATTTTCTTTCAAAGAATCTTACCTTGATTGTAGTTGTAGGAATTATATAAACTCAATTATATTCGATAAGCGTTAATTTGAATTATTCCAAGTTTAGTTGAATCGGGTGATTTAAAGTTATTTTTCTAAAGTACGTATTGCTTTTCTATCAAACTATATTTTGAGTTGATTAAGTTCTTTCGCTACATCAAACTATGTTTCAATCAATTAACCAATTAGGTTATTAGTTAAGCATGAATCTAGTCTAGCACTTTGAAGTAGTGGACGACTAACAGGATGCTTCCATCCACAAGCAGCAATGTAGCTTAAGTCGATGCTAGTCAATCACCCCTATGCGTCAACGTGGATGTAGTTGGCCTCAAGAAATCATCTTAAAAGTACTAGTAATATATGTTTGCAAGTGAATAGAACACTCGAAATTCCCTAAATAAATATTAAAAAAAAAAAAAAGACTAACTTACCTTAACACTTAAGAATTTAAAGTAATGTTCTCGCTAGAAGGGTGTGCTTGCTATTAGACCTTACTAGACCGAATTTTCTGCCGGATCCTCCTAATTCATGATTGCTCAAAATAAAAGTGATGATAATAAGGAGACAATATTGATTCGGAAATCTCAAGTAGTCCTTTACAAAAAGAAACAACTAGATGCTTATAAAACATGTTAGACATTTAAATATGGCAAAGAGTATTGTAATATTATCAATACTTCTCTAAGTACTTAAAGAGGGACTTTAATTGAACATGTGTCTTCTTGAGATACCAGTTATTTTATACGTTCAAATTATACTTTGGGGGGGAGGGACTTCAATTAAAAATGTGTCTTAATAGAGTATTTCATCGATTCTTTTGTACGTGTAGTTTTATAATGAACTATAGTCACATGAAACTAACATATCCTAACAAATCTTATTATACGATCACATCGTTAAAGTAGTTTAACAAAAAACATGTACGAACAATGTGTGTTAGCTGTTAGCGGATACATAGTTTTTTTTAATTATAAGTACACCATTTTATGTGAAATGATAAAATAAAAACAATACACATCATTTTAGATTCATCCCAGAATAAACCACAATCACAAAAGCAATTTCATAACACACTAAGATAATTTACCGTTCACATACGGTGTTGACACTCTTTGAATAATTATAAGGTACATACTCTCCTACAAATCTTTGTGAAAAATATTTGTACTTACAGAGTAATCTTCCTAATTTGTAGCTAACGTAAACATATATTGAGGATTTATTTGCTTATCAATGTTGTCAGCGTTGATAGCGTATGAAATTGCTGGGCAATTTGCAACTTACCAGATCTTCAATTATGAAATTACGCTCAAAATCTTCTGTTAGCTCTTCACAAGCACAAAACTGCTTTTATTTGCTTGTAATCTTCGCACTGTCACGCTTGCAATTGTGTGTACTCTATCTTCGGATCTGGTATTTAGTTAAAGTGTTTGAACTTGAAGCAATTAGTTTGAAAAATTAGCTTTAGATTCACTGACTTAAGATTAATGAAATCTTTACTTTTTAGTCAGCTGGTCGTTAAATGATCATAATATCAACAAAACCTAATGATATAACCATATGATCATGGGAATTTGTGATTTTGTACTAACCCTTTAAAGTAATTCCTTTGAGCTTTCTATAAGGTCAGCACAACTTTTCTTGTTGACCCAAATGTTGTTTTCAGCTTTTTGTCTTGTTTCATGTTGGTCCCAGCGTACAACTTAGCTATAAGGTCACTTATGGCAAACACTATTTGTTACCGATTGGTGTCTTCCAATACCAAACTAAGTATTGACCATACAAATAAAGCGAATATCAATTAATTATTTAAGAGATCAAGTCACGGATCTATTTATTTAGTCCTAAACTACATCATATGTTTATAAATGAACTTGCAAATTTATCACTTAAAAGTCTTGTTAC
The DNA here is from genome assembly GCA_025215565.1 of Flaveria ramosissima. NCBI lineage: Eukaryota > Viridiplantae > Streptophyta > Magnoliopsida > Asterales > Asteraceae > Flaveria > Flaveria ramosissima. Next base: position 36,030,807 of record CM046038.1, read on the forward strand.
TGTAAAGAAAGATGAATAACGTTTTACAAATAATTTATTCAAAAAGATCAGGTTTAGAAAAGAAAATGCTCAAACATGTATAGATGATTTTAGGATATAATGTTTTCTAAATATTCAAAAGCTTTAAAGATCAGAACAGATCCAAAGATCTAAACGACTATTAAAAAAATTAAAACATATTTAAACAAATAAATAAAACAAAGATCAAAATAAATTTAAATAATTTACAAACAATTCTAAACAAAGATCCAAACAACTTTAAACAAACACCTAAACAACTCCCACTCTCCGAGGATCCAAACACCTATTTAGAAAGATTAAATGGATTTAAGCAAATAGCCAAACAAATGTAAACAATATTAAAAATCTAAATAGAGATAAGAATAGGTGGAAAGTAGCATATTGAACTTATAGTTGAATTCTCTTTGAAGTAAAGCCATGTAAAAACTTGATAGGACATAATTAGTAGTGTAGTTTAAAAGTAGTGTAGATTTACTGTTAAAAAAAATAATTGATGGTGTAGCTAATAGTAGTGTAAGTTTGTTATTAAAGAAAAGTAAAAAGGGTAGTCAATCCGAAGCCAAAGTTTGTCAAAAATTGCATATTAATCAACAAAAGTTGAACAATAAATACACACGCGTGCAAGTGAAAGTCAGCCAAAGTGTAGAACATTAGGTTCACATTAGTCCCAATTGGTTACGATTGCCATGATTAGGAAGAAAACAATAAATCGTGCAAAGGAACCTCAAAATTTTATTATACAGATTTTTTTAAAATTTACAAGAAACAACTAGATTTTAAAGAAATACATGGGATATTAGTTAGGGTGCGAGTAATGTATCTTACTTTTCTAACCATCTTTTAATTCTTTTTCCTCCACGGATGTGTTACATGAATCATCTCTCAACCATCACTAATCACTAAATCATTATATCTAACTCATCTTTAAAGTGTTGAAATAGATTTTTAAACACCTTAAGCCTTTTTGTTTAATTAATTTAATTTAATATAATCCTTATGGGATGCGAGGAGTGTATCTTTCTTTCCTAACCATATTTCAACTCTTTCTATTCCACCGACGTGTCACATAGATCATCTCTAAATCATCCCTAAACCATCTCTAAAGTCCTAAAATAGATTTTTTAATTATCCTTAAACCTTGTTTTAATTAATTTAACTTAATGTAAACCATAAAGTAACTTTTATTTATTTTTATATTTCCAAACAAATTTATAAGAAATTCAATATTAATTCAAAGTTATAAATTTAAGGAAAATTAGATTTTAATAATGCAAACTATTGATTATTGGTTTGTATTAATCCTAAAAGTTTAACTAATATTAATCTCAACTTTTGATTTTGTTACACAAACAGTCTCAATCTAGTTTTTGATGACATGGCATGTGACGTTGCTCATGATGTGGCATGTTACATGACATATTACATAATTGAAATAAAAAATATAAATATACCACTCAACTTTAGGTCTCTTTGTTTTCAAACTACTCAACCAACGAAAAAATATTGCGTTGAATAATTTCAGAAAATGATCTTATATATCAAAATTATAACTATGTTATATGTCATGTCACGAGCCACGACGCGTGATATCTCATATAAAAACTAATGAAGTTAAGGAATAATTAGACTAGGACTGTTATTAATAATAAATCAAAAGTTAGGATTAATACTGGTTAAAATATTATTTGGAATTAATATATGTCATCAATAGTTTAGATCATTAAAATTCAATTTAACTACAAATTTCGTCGACCAGGAAAACACCTCTTGTAGTCTATGGGTTGGTCTCGTAATCCGAGCCTTTAAGTTGTTGCTGATATAGACTCGAATGGGATTTCTGAAATTTAGATCATTGTGGGGAAGGTGACAAACAAAAGTTGAAGACATACCCATTGAACCAAGAATATGTTTTCTTGCAAATAATGAGAAAATTATGGAGATGACTGGTTGAGTTGGGAAGACGAGTTAAGATTGACGAGATGTTTGTTGAGTTGTCGTCGGCTTGTTCCGACTTTTTCCCTCTCCTTTTTTAATTCATGTAATAATATTGTAAAAAAAACATACATAAGGATCGGATACAAACCATTTTTTTTCTAAAAACTGTGAGAACTTTTAATTTTTACCATTTGGATGATTTGCTGAATTTTAAGGATATTATTGTCATACACTCATACCCATAATGTTTGTTTTGATAATTCCTACATTAATGCTAATAGTCAATGCGATTGTTTATTATTATTCAAATTACAAATGTGATTACAAAAAGATGACCATCAACAAATAGAAGAACATCATTGATTATAGAACATCATCATCTAGTTAGTTAGACTGAAAAACCTTTGATTAAAAACAAAGATCAAGAACTCACTTTTACAATTGTTTTTGGTTAAAATCAAACCTAAAAAGAAAGAAGGCCTAATGATGGCGATAAACAAACTTACAATATCTTTTTTGAAATTGATTAAACATTTTTTGATTTCAATTTCTTTATATAATATGTTTGAGCTACATGTGCTATCTTTAATAAGTTATATCTTTTATGTTTATTAGACTAAAGTAGCACGTTACTATAAAGCAACGTGTTAGTTTTAAAGCAAAACCTTAGTAGCATATCATGGGACTAAAACAACACATCATTGTCACAATTAGTATAAAGTTTTCAATAGCACTGTTAATTTCTCTTAAGTGTTGTTTTGATATTCGTAAAGTGCCGCTGTTTTGGCATCTATGAAGTGCTATTTTAATAAATGCTACTTTTCATTATGAAGTGTTGGTTTTGAAATTATAAAGTGCTATTTTAACATTATGAAGTGCTATTTTAATTGCTTTTAAAAATGTTATTTTAAAAAATTATGTACAACAATGTTATACATATATTAAAGTTAAAAAAACCTTGATTTTTTGGTGTAAAATTTTTAAAAATAATAAAGCATATAAAAGTTATTTTGTTTTTAAGAAATCGGTGGAACTAATAAGAAATGCAGGACCGTTTAAGGGCTTAAGCACAATTACAACACAACAACACAATGATGAGATTAACTAAGCTCTAATCAAACAGTGAACTGGGTAACCAAAGGTGATACAAAGAACACAAGTAAAGCAAGAGACAGAACAAGAGAGTATGGGTTTCAAGGAGGCAGTATATTGCTTTCTCAAGTTCTTTTACAAGTGTTACAAAGCATAAAGAAAAGATACAAGAACTTGAAATACTTATACTACAACCTACAGCCGGCTATACTTTGAAAGCCAGCTGGATACAATTGACTAGACACTAACAAAATCAATTGTAGGATCAAAAGGCATATCTGCCTTTTGACCTTGTGACTATGACATGCCATAGCTCACATCCTTATACAATACAAAAAGGATAAAGTACATAAAGTGGAAAGTTGAAGACTCAAGACCTCAATGTACAGTTATCAAAAGCAAGGCTCTTTTCACCAACTCATGTAAGTTGGTGACTTTACAGAGATGCAGCGGAAAAGGTGCTTTATGGAACAGTACATCAGATAAAGCATGTGTACTAAAAGTCTTCGGAAGAAATCTGTCTTCATAGGTTGAAGCTTCGGAAGACTTTGTCTCTGAAGCTTCGGAAGACTTCATGTTTGGCTTCGGAAGATATTGGTCTTGGCTTCGGAAGATTTTACACTTAGAGTATTTTCTAATGCTTTGTGTAAAACTTCCGAAGCATTCTTCACTTCAGTACTTAGTGCATGTTGCTGAGACACTTAGGCTGTTTTGGGTTGCATCAGACTTCAGGAATCCTTACAAACTCCCCCTAGGCTGATGCTACCAAAACACTTGGAAGATCTTCAAATGTTGGTAGTCTTCAGTACAATCAGGACCATTCCTTTTTTCATGAGATGGTCAGGATCATCAAGACTTTCATAGTATCTTCTCATCTCAAAGAGATCATGCAGAGGTAAGTTGATTATGTCTTGCCATGAGTAGACATTCTCAACACCTTGATCTCTGATAACAGTCCATCTTTCTGGATTGGTATAGTAAGTCCAGGACAAGATGGGTGTCTCACTAGTTAGAGGAGCCACTTGAATAGGAGTTGATTGGGCTGCCTCATCATGCACTTCCTCAGGTTGATCTGATTCAGCCTGAGGTGCAGAGGTAGATGACTTTGGCTTCTTCTTCTTAGACTTTGGTTTGGAAGCCATCCACTTCTTCCTCTTGGATGTCTTTAACTGAGAAGACTGGTCTGCAGCACCATGTTGATCATCAGTGTCTTTCTCAGTTGGGTGTTCCTCCCTCACAGGTTCAGAAGGAGAGGGAGTTTGACCCTGCCTAGGATCAGAAGATGAAGCTTGCTGAGGCTCAGCTGGAGGTGCTGGTTGAGGTGTCTCTGGTTGTTCAAACTTGACCTCCACTTCAGGTGGGACTTGACTTGGAAGAGAGTGCAAGTCAATGAGTTCTCCACTTTTAATCTTCTGCTTGATCACCCTAATATGCTCATCCATGATGGATAGAGACATGGGGCCAAGTCTCCTTCCGGAGAATCCATACAGCTTCAAGAAGCTCACCATTCTTTGTCTGTCAGCAGACTTCTTTGCATTCTTTTGAATGATGGCCCTTGACTTTGCAGCTTCTTCCCTTAGTTTCCTTTTAGTTGTCTTTCTTTCCTTGACTAACTCAAGCTCAAGTTGCTTTAAATACTCGAACTCAATGAAGTCATAGGACAAAGGGAGAAGTGCATCTGCCTGATAGAAGCCTGTGGCACTCAGGTAGTTGATCATCTTGATCCTATCTTCCTCTTTATCTACCTGAGGTTCTTGTGGAGCCACATCTTCCTGTGCAGGACTTTCTTGAACTGGTGAGAGAGTAGGAGCATGCTTGTAAACTCTTTTCTGTCTCTTCTCCTCTTTGAGTTGGAGAAGTATCATTGCATCCTCTTTCTCCTTCAACTCTCTTGACACTTCTCTGTCAGCCAGTTCATTTAGTTCTTCTAAGGGGAGGGAGATGATCTCATCAATGTCATAGTTCCTGGTTTGTAAGTAGGTAATCCTGACTGCCCTTAACTCATCATCTTGAGTATTTGGTCTGGGAGCAGCCCTGATTGCAGCTTGCATGAAGCTAGATGACCCAGTGGAACTTTCTCCCCTTAGTCTCCTTTTCCTCTCTCTCTCTTCCTCCTCAATTTCCTCAGGAGTCATTATCCTTTTCCCTTTGTCACCAACAGACCTTTGTGACTCAGGGTGGATTGAAGCTTGGCCTTCATTGCTTGGAGTAGCTTCCATGCTCTGGCCAGAGAGAGGCTGAGAAACACCTTCACCAGCAGGTGTCTCAGATGGAGTTTGGACCTCAGCAGCAGTTGTTGATGATGAGACAGGGGTCTCAGGTTCTGTCACTGGGCCTTCAGTCAAGGTTTCCCCTATGAAACTAATCTTAGGGTCCACCTCAACATCCAGTTGACCGATGACATTGCCTGATTCCCTAAGTCTCCTTCTTAGAGTAAACTCTGCAAGGATCCTGTCTTGGATTCTTTGAGCCAGCCTGTCAGCTTGTCTTGAATTGCTTGGATTGACAAGTGGCAAGTTGACTAAATCCAGTCTTTCATAAAAGCTCAGGCTTTGGAATTGAAAAACTTCTTGTTGGCCTTGAACTCTTTGAAGTATGAGGGCTCTCCTGTCATCATCATACCTCCACCTTATGATGTGATTGCCAGTTCCTAGTGGTGGAGATGAGACAGCCCTTGGTATGCCTTCCTCAAAGAGACTCCTGATGAGAGAGTCTATAGAGTCCACATTAATGTGAACTTGAGGAAGTTGCTGAGAATGCACAACAGCAAGTGAGGATGGTGAGTCCTCTATGTCCATTCTCTCTGAAGAACTCCCAGGTTCTGTGGTTGTAATAACTTTCTCCCCCTTTTTGGTAGCATCACCCACTTGCATAGGTGAGCTGGAGGATAAGTCAATCACTTCCACAGGTTCTTGTGTTCCTGGTTGAGCTCTCCTTAAAGGTCTCCCAGCTAGTTTTTCCTGCAGATATGAAATCTGGAGTTGCTGATCATTGACCCTGTTTTGCAGGGTAGTCACCTGAGATTCCAAGTGACTAACCTTAGAGACTAGGTAGGTGCATGTTTTTGACAGTTTTTGCACCTTTAGCCTCAAATTCCCCTCATCTTCATCAGAAGATTCATTGGGGGATGAGATGATTGGACCAAAGTCCTCTCTCTCACCACCAGCTTGAGTTTCTTGGCTGCTGGTTTTCCTCTGCTCACTGGCAGCCTCAGTTGAGATGCCAATGGGCTGAGTTGCCATGGTTGAGGTCTTAATGATGTAATCACTTTCAAAAGTGAGAGCCTCTTCCATATGGACATCCTGAACAGGTTCAGAAGTGTCCACCTCAGTAATAGGTGACTGATGGGGGATAGACTGAGGAGAGTCAGAGGTACTCATCTCTCTTTGAGTAGGGGAGGAGAAGAGAGACTCATGGTACTCACTGAATCCTAAGTCTTCATCAGTGTAAAAGGATAGGTTGGGAATTGGTTGGTTGAGATCCAAAGGCTGGGGATGGTAGCTGTCCCCTGAAGGTTGTCCACTTGAGTGTTGAGACTCAGAGTGAAGGCTTAAGGTTGTTGGGCTATTGAGCTCATCAGGGTGAGCTTGAGGAACCTCAGCCCTGATAGGTGAAGTAATGGGAGTGGTTTGCTCCTCAGGAGAAGTGGGAGCTCTAGTGTCCACTTCTTCCTGTAAGGTTGAGTATTTGGGGGCCTGCACAGACTCAATAGCCTGAGCAGGGGTTCGTTTGGATTTTCTTTGGTAGGTGAGGGTAATATCTGGTCTTTTTAATGGTAAGGACAAAAGAGGTGTGGGTTCAACACTAGCTTGTGTTGCTAGGTTGTCACCTTGAGCAATGAGCTCTAACATTTTTGGGACTAGGGCTGTTTCTACCCCAGAGAAGCCTACAGTTGGCTTCTTCATTATTTTAAAGATGCCGGGCTTCATCTGTCCCAATTTAAGAATATTACCTGTTTCCCTCAACTGTGAGCCCAGTTCACAGTTGAGAATGTGTTGAACATATCTAGGAAACATGTAATACTCTAAGGAGTCTAAGTTTGCAAGTAAATTAGTATAGACAAATTGTGAATACCTGAACTTGACCCCCTGAACCATTCCATGAACTATAAAGGAGAGATCCTCAGGAATCTGGTCCCATCCACCATGCTTGTTTGACAAGCTGTGGATAACCACATGGAGCAGGAATTTCCATTGGGATGAGACCTTCCCTTTCCTAAAGGTCTTTACAGAGAAATCTCCCTCATAGCCCATCTGCTCAAAAGAATGATTAACAGCTTCTTTTGGGAAGGACACCTCACCTTCTTCATCATCCAGCTGTAGATGTTGGTTAATGATGGCCGGAGTGATGAAGATTGTCCTCCCTTGCACTGTGGCAGACAGTGCCTTCTCCCCATCCATAATGACCTCTTGGCAGGTCTTCCAGAATTCAAGCAAGTGATCCTCATATAGAGTAGGATCAATGGTCAGGGAGGTGAAATAATTTGACAGAGTCAAGAATTGGCAAATCTCTGAGAAACTTGCATCTTTCTCAGAGCTTAACAGAGCAACTTGATTATGTTGCCTGTGTAGTTGCATGGAGAAATCAGGGTTGTTTCTGCGGTTAAGGTTGGCCATTTCAGAAGCTTAAGGTGAAGAAAGGTAGAAAGCAAAGGCGGTTTAGAGAATTAGGTTAGAGAAACAGTAGAATTGAGGAAGATAGTGGGAAAGAGGGGGAACCGTTGGGTATTTATATGAAAAGGGATTTGAACCAAAGTTAATGAAAGAGGATAAACTTTGAAATCCGAAAGTCGGTCCCACCTCTGAAAAGGTAGTTTACTTTTGCTCAAAAAGTAGTTTTCTTGGAATTCGAAAAGCTTCCGAAGTTTATTTGTCTTCGGAAGTTTTGATTGAAAAAGCTTCCGAAGCTAAAATGGCTTCGGAAGATTTTCCTGAGAGTCTTGAAGATTTATGCTTCGGAAGAGAAATAAACCCTTGAATGCTTTGTATAGAAATAAACAAAGCTTCCGAAGGTTAATTTTGCTTCGGAAGGAAAAGGTTCTTAAAAATAAATAAGTGTCTGAGATAAGAATTTTAAGCTTCGGAAGATGAATTTGACTTCTTCCGAAGGTAAAATCTCTTAGACAGTTATTTATTTTGAAGACATGTTTTTCTTCCGAAGATAAAATCTTTATCTTCCGAAGTATCAAAAATTTTCAAGAATCTAAGGAAAGTCTTCAAAAAGAATTTTACATCCAAAGAAAACATGAGCTTATGAAAGTGATGAACTAGACAACTTAGGACACACATATTTTAAGAAGAAATAATTAGAATTAGTTTTAATAAAAAGTCTACTCAAAGTTAATCATCCCAATAGCTGATATCAGATACTTAAATCTCTGTTCATCAAAAGCTTTTGTGAACAGATCAGCATATTGTTCATCTGTATGAACTTTGACTAGTTTAATTAATCCTTTTTCATAGTTATCTCTTATTAAATGATACCTGATGTTGATGTGTTTGGTCCTTGAGTGCTGCACAGGGTTCTCAGTGATAGAGATAGCACTATTGTTGTCTATGTGGATAGGAGTCTCTTTGAAGTTAAATCCATAGTCCAGCATCTGATTTTGAATCCAAAGCACTTGAGCACAGCAGCTTGCAGCAGCAATGTATTCAGCCTCAGCAGTTGATGCAGACACACAGGATTGTTTCTTGCATTGCCATGAGACCACCCTTCCACCAAGGAATTGACATCCCCCAGATGTAGACTTTGCAGTCATATTGCAACCACCATAATCACTATCTGTATAGGCATACAGATTGAAATTTGGATTCTTTGGATACCATAGACCAAGTGTTGAAGCACCTTTGAGGTATCTTAAAATCCTTTTCACAGTGATTAAGTGAGACATCTTAGGGTTGGCTTGATATCTTGCACAAATACATGTAGCAAACATGATATCAGGCCTGCTAGCTGTAAGATACATAAGAGACCCAATCATAGCCCTGTATAAGTGCTCATCTACACACTCCCCCTCAAGATCTGGACCAAGGGAGTGGTTTCTGGCTATGGGTGTCTTAGCAATCTTACAATCAGTCATATTGAACCTCTTGAGTATGTCTTGAACATACTTTGACTGACTTATGAAGATGCCATCTTCAACCTGCTTCACTTGAATTCCCAGAAAGAAGTTGAGTTCTCCCATTGAACTCATCTCAAATCTGTCTTTCATCAGCTTCTCAAAGTCTTTGCAGAGCTTTGGATTAGTTGAACCAAAGATGATGTCATCAACATATACTTGAACCAGCAATAAGTCATTTCCCTGTCCTTTGATGAAGAGAGTTCCATCTATAGTACCTCTTCTGTATCCATGCTTACAAAGATACTCAGATAGTGTCTCATACCACTTCCTGGGTGCCTGATGCAGCCCATAAAGAGCTTTGTCAAGCTTGCAGACATAATCAGGATGATCAGGGTCTACAAAACCAGGTGGCTGTTTGACATAAACCTCCTCATCAATCACTCCATATAAGAAAGCACACTTTACATCAAGTTGGTAGACCTTGAAGTTCTTGGATGCAGCAAATGCCAGGAATATCCTAACAGCTTCTAGTCTTGCTACAGGAGCAAAGACATCAGTGTAGTCAATCCCTTCTTCTTGTGTGTATCCTTGAACAACTAGTCTTGCCTTGTTCTTGATGATGATTCCTCTATCATCCTTCTTGTTTCTAAAAACCCATTTGGTTCCAATGGTAGTCTTCCCATGAGGAAGAGGACAAAGGTTCCAAACTTTCTGCCTTTTGAATTGAAGCAGCTCTTGTTGCATAGCTTCAACCCAACTTCCATCCTTTAGAGCTTCATCAACTTTCTTGGGCTCTATCTGAGATAAGAAACAAGAGTGAAGACAAACATTTGCTTCATGGGTTTGTCCTCTTGTTCTTACCCCTGTGACAACATCTCCAATGATGTTTGTGGTGGGGTGAGACTTGTGGATCCTTAGCTGAGGGATCACAGCAAGTTGTTGAGAAAGATCTAAATTTGAGAAATTTAAATCTGGTCTTGAAGATTCACCCTCCACATTATCACACTTATCAAGATTAACTTGATCCAATGAGTGTGAGACATCATTGATGTTGTCATCTATGGTATGGTTATTAGCATCAAGAAATTCCTGATCACTATCACCATCACCATTGTTGTCTTCTACAAGTGAGGTGTCTTTATCTGGTTGAGAGGCCTCTGAGCTGGAATTTGAAGGCATGCCAGATGTATCAGCTGAATTTGTCATTGTTGTGCTGATAGAAACCTCATTTGCTGAAGTAGTTCCAACTGGAGCTGAAGATGTATGAGTTGAAGGTCTTCCTAGCTCAAATCTTGGATCAGGATCACCTGTATTTAGATTTTCTGCAGATCCTGAAACATGCTCACAAGATTTGTTAAAACAGTTGGTAACTAAATCAAGATCAAACAGCCAATCCGGACCAGAACCAGCCACACAAGGAGTGTGCTCATTGAAAGTCACATTGGCTGACTCCTCAACAATTCTAGTTCTGAGATTGTATACTCTATAAGCTTTAGCTTGAGAAGAGTATCCAATGAAATGTCCATCATCTGATTTCTCAGCAAACTTGGCAATTTGATCTTTGGTATTCAAGATGGTGCAGGGACATCCAAATGACCTGAGAAAACCAATGAAAGGTTTTCCTCTTGTGCCAAAGTTCATAAGGAGTCTTACCATGTGTCTTAACTACTAAAACTCTGTTTTGCACATAGCAAGCAGTATTAACTGCCTCTGCCCAGAAGGTGATAGGCAGTTTAGAGTCAGACAACATAGTTCTTGCAGCTTCAATAAGTGTCCTGTTTCTCCTCTCAGCAACTCCGTTTTGCTGAGGAGTCCTGGGAGCACTATATTGTCTTGTAATACCCTTTTCATCACAAAATGCATCAAGGATTTGGTTCTTGAATTCAGTTCCCTGATCACATCTTATGGTTTTGACCTTGTGATCACATTGATTCTCAACTTTTAAGATGAAATTCTTCAGAATCTCAGGGGTTTCATCCTTAGTTCTAAGGAAGAAGACCCAAGTGAATCTTGTAAAATCATCTGTGATCACCAGACAGTAAGAGGTCCTTCCTAAACTCATTACACTGGTGGGGCCAAAGAGATCCATATGTAACAAGTGTAGGGGAGTAGTGATGGAGTTCTTTTCCTTAGGCTTGTGAGATACCTTGTGTTGCTTCCCTTTCAGGCATGCAACACAATGATCATCACTAGTAAACTCTTTCTTTGGCATTCCAGTTACCAGATCATGTTTAATTAATTTATTCATGTTCTTAAAGTTTACATGGCACATTCTTTTATGCCATAGGAAAGACTCATCACTATTTGCTTTAGATAGAAAGCATGAAACTTCTCCTGAGGGAGATGTTTCTTGCAAATCCATCTTGTACATGTTCCCTTTCCTGGGGGCTCTGAGCAGGATATGCTCATGAGGAATGACCACACCAGGCTTGAGAACAATGCACTCATGCTCAGTAAAGAGCATGTTATGACTCTGATCACAAAATTGGGATACACTCAGAAGATTGTACCCAAGCTCCTTAACAAAGTTTACCTTCTCAATGCTGAGCTTACCATTTGTGACCTTGCCCCTTCCAGAAATGTAACCACCTTCATCTCCTCCAAAAGCAACTGGTCCTCCATCAATTCTCTCAAAATTATGGAGTAGAGACCTATTGCCTGTCATGTGCCTGGAACAGCCACTGTCAATTATCCAGACATTCCTGTTTGTCTTGAGCTGTTCCTGCACAAAGAAAATGATTAGTTACATTTGGAAACCCAAGCCTTACTTGTCTTGGGCTCATTAATAGTAATAGAAGGTAATGCAACAGTAATAGATCCTATGGTTGTACTATGGGGATCTTCAGCTGTTGTTGATGGAGAAACCTCAGTCATTTGGTCTTTCTTAGACTTCCACACCACCTTTGGAGTCTTGGACTTGACCTTCAAAACCTTAGAAGCTTTTGGAACTTCACAAGTTTTGATGACTGATCCTTCGGAAGAATCTACAGTCACTGCAGCAGACTTTAGTGCTTCGGAAGAACTCCTTTCTTCCGAGACCAACTTTGCTTCCGAAGGTAATTTTCCATTTACCTTCTTCTTTGATTTGGAGCTTCCGAAGGAAACAGACTTTCCTTCCGAAGCTTGAGACTTCTTGAGACTCTTTGAAGTCTTTGTTTTAGTCATGTGGACAGTACTTTTAGGATTGTATGGGCAATCCTTAGCAATGTGAGAAGTACTTTCACACATAACACACAACATTTTCTTCTTCAAAGAAGTCTCCCTTTGAGAGCAAGACTGGCTTTGGTCACATCCCTTCTCCACCTTCATCTTGGTAGATGCTGAGACAGTTCCTTTGGGCTGTGAACTGTTCTTGGAGTTTGATGGTCCAGGCTGTGCAGCAGTGGTACACAGCAGCTCAGTCTTCTTCTTGGCACTGAGATGATTTGAACAAGAACCATGACTCTTAGCTGAGGAGTCTTGGTTGATGTCTTCAGTCCTTACTACTTTGAAACCTGCAGAGATAAAAACTTGTTTCTGCTTAGCATCAAAAGTAGCCTTGATTTCTTGAGCCTTCTTTGCCTTCCTTTTGCTCTTTCTGATCAAGTTCTTTCTTTTGGACTTGGTCATCACAGTTGATTTCTTCTCCTCAGAAGGATAGTGGCCCTTGGAAGAATCCTCTTCTTCACTCTTCTCAGAGGAATTCTTCACTATCACTTCTTCATCATCCTCACTTACAGGATCTATGAGAGGAAGCTCATCTTCACAAGTTCCACACCTAGGAGATCTTACAGACAAGATTGTGTGTGGAGGAGCTATCTCATTTGATCCCAGTCCCTGTCTATTTTGATAACAAACCTTGTTGTGCAGGGATGAGGATATCATGTTCTTGAAGGTCTCTTCTTCAAGAACACTCTTCTCTGCCTTGGCTTTGCTGATCACAAGCTCAGCCTGGCACTCAGTTAACTTAGTGATGAGATCTTGGATCTGAGTTCTGAAATCTGTATGTTCATGTTTTAGTACTGAAATGGTTTTCTCCAAGTCCTCTATCTTTAACTTGTAATCATTTTCAGACTTTCTAAAATCAGATTTTAATATATTTAATGACTCAAGATCAGATCTCATCTCTAGGTTATAGGACCTGTATCTATTTACTTTAGCAATGCATTCAGGGAGCAAAGATGTTCCAATACCTTGGCTTCATCATGGTCAGCCATCAGTGCTTGGTTTGGAGAAGCATCCTCCACCTGAAAACTCCAGTCAAAGCCTCCTTCTTCAACAGCAACAGCAGCATGTTGCTTTGTCTTCTCAGCCTGAGGAGCTTTGTCAGTAAAGTTTGGTCTGGGTTGTGTTTGGCCCCCATTTGCTTTAGGTGCCTTACACTCCCTGGCAAAGTGACCCATAAGGTTACAGTTGTAACACTTAACTTTGCTTTTATCCAGCCCAAACTTACTACTGGTAGCATTGCTTGGAAATCTTCTTCCTGTCCTCTTGTAGAACTTCTTGGCTCTGTGAGTGAGGAGAGCCATCTGCTGAACTATCTCCATGTATTCCAGGTCATCTGGATGGATACAGTCCAGGTCTTCAAGAGTGAAGAGATAATTCCCACAGCTTTCATCTGCAGACACAAAGGCTTGAGAAGAACTTGTCTCTTGGAATGGGCTTCCTTGAGTAAAGTTCTCCCTTGGTGTCTCCGGGAGGTGATGAAAGGACCCTTTTGTGAGTTGTCAGGGTAGCATAAGAGATGATGCTGGGGTTCTATGCTGTCCCTTTCAACCACATGAAGGGCTGAACCCATTTGATTGTTGGAGTTGCCAGATGAACCTTGCATGTTCATCTCCATCTGGTATCCACTGAGAATCCCATACAACTCTGTAAGAGTAAGAGTCTTAAGGTTCTCAGTCCTCTTGATCACCACACAATAGTGTGTCCATTGCCTAGGAAGTGAGGACATGAACTTCCTTACAATGTCCCTGTTCTCAAGAGGAACTCCTCCATCCACTAGGGTATCCACAATCTCAACATACCTGAAGTATTGTTGGGTCATGGTCTCACCTGCTTTGAAGGTGAAATTTTCAAACTGCTGCTTCAGAAGATCTTTCTTGTTCTCCTTGGCTTCAGAGGAGCCTTCATACATCAGCTTCAGTGCATCCCACAGCTGTTTGGCTGTCTTGCACTTCTTAAAACCTCTGTATACAGAGTTTGGGAGAGCAGTCTGAAGAGCAGTCATGGCCTTCCTGTCAATCTCTACTCTTTTTCTATCTTCATCTGAGTAGTTGGCCACATCTTTAGGAATCATACCAGCACCAGTAGCAGAGGGGGTGCTGGGTATGAAAGGTCCATTCTCAACAGATTCCCACATTCTTGAATCAAGAGACCTGATGAAGCCTTCCATCCTCATGCACCAGGTGTCAAAATCATCAAGAGTGATCAGTGGGGATTTGTTCATGGTTCCAGTCTCCATATCAGTCTTTGAGATGGAAGCCATTTGAAGAGTTTAGCTTTTGTGTGTGTGAGGGATCTTAAGATGGTTAGATCTTATATCAAGAGCCTGGAAAGCTCTGATACCAATTGCAGGACCGTTTAAGGGCTTAAGCACAATTACAACACAACAACACAATGAGGAGATTAACTAAGCTCTAATCAAACAGTGAACTGGGTAACCAAAGGTGATACAAAGAACACAAGTAAAGCAAGAGACAGAACAAGAGAGTATGGGTTTCAAGGAGGCAGTATATTGCTTTCTCAAGTTCTTTTACAAGTGTTACAAAGCATAAAGAAAAGATACAAGAACTTGAAATACTTATACTACAACCTACAGCCGGCTATACTTTGAAAGCCAGCTGGATACAATTGACTAGACACTAACAAAATCAATTGTAGGATCAAAAGGCATATCTGCCTTTTGACCTTGTGACTATGACATGCCATAGCTCACATCCTTATACAATACAAAAAGGATAAAGTACATAAAGTGGAAAGTTGAAGACTCAAGACCTCAATGTACAGTTACCAAAAGCAAGGCCCTTTTCACCAACTCATGTAAGTTGGTGACTTTACAGAGATGCAGCGGAAAAGGTGCTTTATGGAACAGTACATCAGATAAAGCATGTGTACTAAAAGTCTTCGGAAGAAATCTGTCTTCATAGGTTGAAGCTTCGGAAGACTTTGTCTCTGAAGCTTCGGAAGACTTCATGTTTGGCTTCGGAAGATATTGGTCTTGGCTTCGGAAGATTTTACACTTAGAGTATTTTCTAATGCTTTGTGTAAAACTTCCGAAGCATTCTTCACTTCAGTACTTAGTGCATGTTGCTGAGACACTTAGGCTGTTTTGGGTTGCATCAGACTTCAGGAATCCTTACAGAAAAGAGTCAACATAAAAAAGGTGCACCTCATTCAGTGTTTAGGTTGTATTTTTGTAACTAATTTAACACCATTTATTAAATTCTTTTATTCTCAATAAATATTAAGCTAATTGAATACTAACGACTTTGAATAATCTTAATCCATTTAATCAAGACACAAGATCTATTTCTTATGGTTTTCAGGTAACATAGTGTTTATGCCAAACCATCCCCATTAGATGGTTATGTAAAAAATAAGTTGGGTTAAATGTGTCTTTAAACATTTAAATTCTAAGTGTAGCTATCGGGTTGTCAAACCCCCAAAACCCATCTTTATCAAACCCGATAAAGATGGGGCGGTGCTCGTGGTGGGTTGCTAACGGCCTTGGCCTCGACTCAAGGCCACTCTACTTAGCCTTAGGATGAAACCGAGTTATAAAGTTATAGAAGATAAAATGTATTAGTATAAATTTCATTAGAAGCAGTATTTTGAGAATGTAATTGGATATCAAACTGGTCATATTACCCTTCCCTAATTGTATAAGTTCGATTGGTTGGGCCGCTAATGGATTCAGGTTTTGTTTCAAATGAACAAAGGTTGAATCCCCTAAGGACCTTTTTCAATCTCTCAAAATAATAACAAGTGTGTGTTATAAATCAATAACCAAATAATTATAGTGCAGAAACCCATGATTATTGATATGATCTCCACTATGTGTGTATTATTGTGTGTTTGTATGATCAAATGCTAAGATGAATGATAACTGCTTGTTTGATTGATAATTATTCAAAAGCTTACAAAGGATTAGGGTATACGGTTATTTATAGCCTATGTACATACTATGTACATTTACTAAGATGCCCTTATGCAAAAACAAATTACATAATTAATCCTAAGTCTATAAGCTGTCAAGTGTAGATGATGACTGTTCACTATGGATGATAGACTTTCCGTTGTGGATGATCAATGAGTTGTCCGCTATGTATGTATGTTGTCTGCTGTGAACACTAGTGATGTTCCATTTGTCGTTGTCCGCTGTGGAATGTTCATCCGCTGTGGATAGTTCATCAGCTGTGGACTTGACATGCGTTATGTGTTTGCTCATCCGATGTCTACACTTGGACTTCATTCTTCATTCGCTGCTCACTGAAAGTTATTCGCTGTGGACTTTCTTCATCCGCTGTGGACACTTAGCAAAAATCTCTTTTATCTATAAAATCTGAAAAAGAAATTTAAACTCTAATTAGTGTTTGATATGAATGTTAATGATTTTTGGATGTTAGTAAATAATTGTTTAAATGTTAGAACACATTTGATTGGTTATGGCAGACATTATCCTTTAGTGCATTTGTTAAGTCTAACAACCGCATTTAATAACCCAAATGACTTCATAAAAAATATAATGCGTATTTGTAAGGATTCCTATAAGTCTGATGCAGCCAAAACATTCAAAGTCTCTCTGCATGCATGCAGTGAAGAATAGAAGTAGAAATGCTTCAGAAGTTTTACACCATGCACTAGAAATATTCTAAGTGTAAAATCTTCCGAATCCAAGACCAACATCTTCCGAAGCCAAAAGTGAAGTCTTCCGAAGCTTCAAAGACAAAGTCTTCCGAAGCCAAAGAGTGAAGACAGATTTCTTCCGAAGACTTTTAGAGATATTCATTTATCTGATGTACTTTACCATAAAGCTGGACCACCTTTCCGTTGCAACTCTGTAAAGTCACCAACTTACATGAGTTGGTGAAAAGATCCATGCTTTTGGTAAATGTACATTGAGGTCTTGAGTCCATGCTTTCTACTTTATGTACTTTTATCCTTTTTGTAATATATTAGGATATGAGCTATGGCATGTCATAGTCACTAGTCAAAAGGAAAATCTGCCTTTTTACTCTACATTTGATTTTGTAGTTGTCTAGTCAATTGTATCCAGCTGGCTTTCAAAGTATGGCCGACTGTAGGATGTAGTATAAAGTATCTCAAGTACTTGTAACTTTCTATCGTATGCTTTGTAACATTTGTAATAGAACTTGAGAAGCAAAATACAACATTCTTGAAAACCAATTACTTGTGTTGTCTGCCATCTTGTTCTGTCTCATATTTACTTGTGTTCTTAGCATCTTTTATTAACAAATTAACCAGTTCCCTATTTGATTTGTTAAGTGTTCTAAGCAACTCTCCTCATTGTGTTGTTGTGTTGTAAGTGCATACCCTTCACCGGTCCTGTATTTGGTATCAGAGCATTTCAGGCTCTTGATATAAGATCTCACCATCTTAAGATCCCTTACACACAAAATACTTAAAAACTCAAATGGCAGCTATTACCAAAGCTGATATGGAAACTGGAACTATGACAAAGTCTCCACTTATCACTCCTGAAGACTTTGATACTTGGTGTCAAAGAATGGAAGGCTTCATCAAGTCTCAAGACTCCAGGATGTGGGACGTTGTTGTTGAAGGGCCTTACATACCAAGCACCACTTCTGCTACTGGTGGTGGTATGATTCCTAAGGCTATGATTGATTACTCTGAAGCAGACATGAAAAGAATAAAGATTGATCAGAAAGCCATGACAGCCCTTCAAACTGCTCTTCCAAACTCCATCTACAGAGGCTTCAAGAAGTGCAAAACTGCCAAGCAACTATAGGAAGCACTGAAGCTGATGTATGAGGGGTCTACTGAAGCAAAGGAGAACAAGAAGGATCTCCTGAAGCAGCAGTTTGAAAACTTCACCTTCAAAATAGGTGAAACCATGACTGAACAATACTTCAGGTATGTTGAGATTATGGATACTCTAATGGATGTTTGAGTAACTCTTGAGAACAGGGACATTGTAAGGAAGTTTATGTCCTCACTTCCTAGACAATGGACACATTACTGTGTTGTTATCAAGAGGACTGAGAACCTTAAGACTCTTACTCTTACAGAGTTGTATGGTATTCTTAGTGGCTACTAGATGGAGATGAACATACAAAACTCATCTGGTAACTCCAGCAATCAACTGAGTTCAGCACTCCATGTGATTGAAAGGGAAAGTATTGAACCACAACATCATCTTATATGCTTCCCTGACAACTCACCAAAGGGCCCTTTCATCACCTTCCCAGAGACTCCAAGGGAAAGCTACACTCAAGAAAGTCCTTTCTAAAAGACAAGTTCTTCTCATGCCTTTGTCTCTGCTGATGAAACCTCAGGCAACTTTCTCTTCACCCTTAAAGATTTGGACTGTATCCATCCAGATGATCTGGAGTATATGGAGATAGTCCAGCAAATGGCTCTTCTCAGTCACAGAGCCAAGAAGTTCTACAAGAGGACAGGGAGAAAGTTTCCAAAGAATGCAGCCAGTGGAAAGTTTGGACTGGATAAAAGCAAAGTAAAGTGTTACAACTGTAACCAGATGGGACACTTTGCAAGAGAGTGTAAGGCACCAAGGACAAACGGTGGCCAAACACAAACCAGACCAAACTACACTGAGAAAGCTCCCCAGAATGAGAAGCCAAAGCAGCAAGTTGCAGTTGCTGTTGAAGAAGGAGGCTTTGACTGGAGCTTTCAGGTAGAAGATGCATCTCCAAACCAGACACTCATGGCAGACCACGATGAAGCCAAGGTATTGGAACATCTTTGTACTCCTGAATGCATTGCTAAAGTCAATAGATACAGGTCCTATAATTTAGAAATGAGATCTGATCTTGAGTCCTTAAGTATCTTAAAAGCTGATTTTAAAAGAGCTGAAAATGATTATAAACTAAAGATAGAGGACTTAGAGAAAACCATTTCAACTTTAAACATGAGCATACAAACTACAGGATTCAGATCAAAGATCTCATTACTAAATTAACTGAATCCCAGGCTGAGCTTGTGATCAGCAAAGCCAAGGCAGAAAAATATGTTCTTGAAGAAGAGACCTTCAAGAACATAATATCCTCATCCTTGCATGCAAAAGTTTGTTATCAAAATAAGCAGGGACTAGGATCTTGTGAGATAGCTCCTCCACACACAATCTTGTCTGTAAGATCTCCTAGGTGTGAAACTTGTGAAGATGAGCTTCCCCTCATAGATTCTGTGATTGAAGAGGATGAAGAGGAGATGGTGGAGAATGGCTCTAAGAAGAGTGAAGAAGAGCATTCTAAGAAGGGTCACCATCCCTCTGAGGAGAGCAAAGTAGTTGGGATGACCAAGTCAAGAAGAAAGAACTTGATCAGGAAGGCCAAAAGAAAGTCCAGAAAGGCTCAAGAGATCAAGGCCACCTACAATTCTACACAAAAACAAGTCTTCATCTCTGTAGGATTTGAAGTGGTAAAGGCTGAAGACACCAACTTGAACTCCATCAAAAAGAGTTCCGGTTCATGTCCAAATCATCCCATCATCAAGAAGAAGGCTGATCAGTTGTGCATCACTGCTGTACAACCTGAACCATCCAGCTCCAAAGGTAGTTCTATCCCCACAAGGACTGCCACAACGTCTGCAAAGATAAAGACGGAGAAGGAAAGTGATCAAGTTCAACCTTGTTTACAAATGAAAACTCCTAGAAGTAAGAAAATGGTCTGTGTTATGTGTGGGAGTACTTCTCATCTTGCTAAGGATTGTGTCTACAATTCAAAGAGTACTCTCCACATGACCAAGAAAGAAACTTCTAAGAGTTTGAAAAAGAAGAAGCAAGCTTTGGAAGGAAAATCTGTTTACTTCGGAAGCTCCAAAATGAAGAAGAAAACAAGTGGAAACTTGCCTTCGGAAGAAAATTTGGTCTCAGAAGAAAGGAATACTTCCGAAGCACTGAAGCCTGCTGCAGTGAAAGCAAGATCTTCCGAAGGTGGTGTGGAAGTCAAAGAAAGACCAAGTGGCTGAAAGTTCTTCATCAACATCAGCAAATGATCCTTCTAGCATGACTATAGGATCAATTACTGTTGCATTGTCTTCAACTTCTTTTGATGAGCCCAAGACCAATGAGGCTTGGGTTTCTAAATGTAACTAATCATCTCTTTTGTGCAGGAACAGTTGAAGACAAACAGAAATGTATGTATCATTGATAGTCGCTGTTCCAGGCACATGACAGGCAATAGGTCATTACTCCAAAAGTTTGAAAGAATTAATGGAGGACCAGTTGCTTTTGGAGGAGATGCAGGAGGTTACATTACAGGAAGGGGCAAAGTCACAAATGGTAAGCTCAGCATTAAGAAGGTAAACTTTGTCAAGGAGCTTGGGTACAATCTTCTAAGTGTATCCTAATTTTATGATCAGAGTCATAACATGCTCTTCACTGAGCATGAGTGCATTGTTCTCAGGCCCGGGGTGGTCATTCCTCATGAGCACATCTTGCTCAGAGCCCCCAAGAAAGGGAACATGTACAAGATGGACTTGCAAGAAACATCTCCCTCTAGAGAAGTTTTATGCTTTCCGTCTAAAGCAAATAATGATGAATCTTTCCTCTAGCATAAAAGAATGTGCCATGTAAACTTTAAAAACATAAATAAATTAATTAAGAATGATTTGGTAACTGGAATACCAAAGAAAGAGTTTACAAGTGATGACCACTGTGTTGGATGCCTGAAGGGGAAGCAACACAAGGTATCTCACAAGCCAAAGGAAAGAAATTCCATCATTAATCCCCTACACTTATTACATATGGATCTCTTTGGCCCTACCAGTGTAATGAGTCTAGGAAGGACCTCTTATTGTTTGGTGATCACAGATGTTTTTTACAAGATTCACTTGGGTCTTCTTTCTTAGAACTAAGGATGAGACTCCCGAGATTCTGAAGAATTTCATCTTAAAGTTTGAGAATCAATGTGATCACAAGGTCAAAACTATAATATGTGATCAAGAAACTGAATTGAAGAATCAAATCCTTGATACATTTTGTGATAAAAAAGGTATTACAAGACAATATAGTGCTCCCAGGACTCCTCCGTAAAATGGTGTTGCTGAGAGGAGAAACAATACACTAATTGAAGCTGCAAGAACTATGTTGTCTGACTTTAAACTACCCATCACCTTCTGGGTATACTTGTTCAAAAAAACCGGTTCGGGAACCGTTTTGGCCAAAAAAACCAGAACCGGTTTGAGGCCCAAACCGGTTTGGCCCAAACTGGTTCGAAACCGGCCCGAACCTCCGGTTCCCCTCCGGGTTCTCATTTTTCAAATTCAAACCGGTTTTGGAACCGAACCGGTTTCAAACCAGTTTTCAAACCGGTTCCAAACCGGTTTACAACCCGGTTTTCAAACCGGTTACCGTTGGGTAACAACTATATAGCCGTTTGTACCATTTTTTGATAGTTTTTTGGATGTTTTTTTACCATTGTATCTCCACTAGGTTAGTATATATATGTATTAGATGTTTTGGTTGAATCATAACAACTTATAACACTCTCTACTCTCAAAAATCTAAAAAACGCTCTCACAAATACTTTCGTTTTAAACGCTCTGAAAAAAAATCTCTCAAATGGATTCATCAAGTGCTCAATCATCTGTTGGTTGTGAAGCGTCTACAAGCAACGTGGTGGTAGCAATCCTTTCTACGAATAGGAACCCCGAAGTATGGTGAAATTACGATTTATGTCAAATGGCTAGCGGTCCAAACAAGGCTCGTTGCAAGTTTTGTCATAAGTTTTTCAAAAAAGATGCAAACACAACGTTGAAAAACCATATTTCAAATAAGTATTGTAAAGCGTTAAAAGGTGAACCTTCTCAAAGTCAAGCTTCGATGACAAACGAAGGACATATTTGGGCTTATAACGTTGATGCGGTTCGGGAGCAAATGGCGCAATTTGTAATTCAAGAAAGCTTGCCATTCAAACATTTCGACAACGAACGTTTGACTCGACTCATTCAACGAACTCTCCAACCACATTACACCAATGTAAGTCATGCTACTCTTCGAAGAGATTGTTTAAAAATGTGAAAACAAGCTAAAAATGAATTAAAATCTTATTTTGAAAATTTACAAACCGGTGTTAACTTAACTAGTGATGTTTCGTCGACACCTCATGGTTCACCGGACTCGTACATTTGTGTCACCGCCCATTGGGTTGAACCCGATTTGTGGAAAATGATGAAACGTAATTGCCTTTGAATTGTTTGATTATCCTCACACCAGCCAAAACTTTTTTTATCTTATTGATTGTTAGGACCTGGTATTTGAACGAAATACCGAATGATTAACGTGTAAACCGAACCAAATAGTGCGGAATCCTATTTGATTGGCGATCCAATCAGTGAGAACGCACGTAGAATCAATAAAGTATTGAATCAAACGTTAAGAATCGATTGGGAATCAATCTACAGCGTTCTATGAACTTGGAGAACGAACTAGGAGGCTTCTGGACGGCTAGGGTACGTCTGGAGTCGAAATAGAATGAATGCTTACGTTTTTCCACGAATTGGGTTGTATTTATAGGTTAGTATTGTTCATTCGTGCGACTGAACCATTAGTATGGTTCAGTCGTGCGATTGAACCATGCGGTTGATTCATCCGCACGACTGAGTGTTCAGTCGTGCGACTGAGCCAATCTTATGTTACAATCATACGACTGATCCAGTCTCCTGGTTCAGTCGTGCGACTGAGTCATTCTTATGAAGTTATTCATGCGTGTGGTCCATTCGCATGGGCCATTCACATGAGAACTTCATTGTGTTAAGTTTGAATGTATTAATTAATATAACATTATGTGTAACAATTCAAACAATCACAAACCTATTTAACCAATTCAATATAGACTCATTAATGAAATATTAAACATTATAAATTACAAACAACCAATATCATTTCATTAATCATTTCAAACATTACATCACAATCAGACGAACAAGATCTATTACATTCATATCATGATCTAGGGACATACATGTATCAACAAACTCCCCTTTGGACCTAGATCTCTCTAATTTCTTGTTTTCTTCATTACCTCCTCATATTTCTTGTACTTATCCTCTTTTGTGACTCCTGCATGAATCTCAAATGCAAAACAGAGTCTTATGACGTTCTGGAACTGGAGGGCTTGTACTATATCCTGCGTATCATAGAACAGTGGCCACTTGTATAGAGTGTAGACATCATTTGCTGACAAGTTGGTAAGCCACATTGGGTCAAATACCCTGATAGTATCCATTTGGCCCTCTTTGTTTAGGACTATGACCGCTTCTCCTGTCCTCCAATCGTAGTACCACCACTTAAAGTGTGGAGTGAAATCCTGTGGCATTTCCCGTAGAGGGATTCTTGACATCGTGCGCGGAGGACTCCACTTCAACACTATCTTTGGCTTTCTAGTAATGGCATCAACTTCAGACCTTCTGATGTACCTTGTAGGCTGTTGGGGTCTGAAGTTAACCCATCTGGTGTGGTACTCCTTCCTTAGGGCAGCCTCAAACCAGCCTGACATCTTTCTTGGGTCAGCATACAACAGCTTCAGTTTGGCCAGCTGGTTGAGCTCAAAACGTGGTAGATTCTTTAGATCATGTGGAAATCTAAAGTACTCTATGCCCTTCTCCCTCTTAACTGCATAGACGTTAAGGTCCTCAAAATATGCCCACGCTATAATCCTGCCTGACACCTTATGATGTTTCTTGACTCTGTAGAGTTCGGTGTAGGCATCCTGTTTAGGTGCAGCGCGTTGGGCTCTAACTTTTTCAAAACAAGCAGCCCACTCAGCCTTTCGGATATCAATATCATCATTTGAGGCTTGGGCCGTTCCTCTCTGTTTTCTCTGACTCCTGCTCCATCTTGTCTAACACCTCAAACGTATTACTGACAAGGGATTCACCCAAATTGGGGACCACATTTCCCTCATTGTCAGCATACTGAGGGTAGTGCTATGCAGTGACATCTTCTATCTCTATTTCATCAACGTCGTTGAGCTCTTCGTCACTTGTCGAGTCGCACGTTGGAGCATCCTTTACAATCTCATCGGGATTTAGCTTGAAGATCTCAGCTAGTTGCTCATTTGATAGATCGTGAATTATTTCCCCTTCTTCAGGGGTATAACACACCGACCTTCTGACGATCCCTTGCAGATCAAGAATCATCGTTAGCTGAGTCTTGACCTGCTGAAGGGGAGCAACATCGAACTCATCCCTCTGATAGTTTGGATCTGTTTGATTTAAACATGTAAAACATCAACCATTAGTTTGACCAATTCAATGATGATGATGAGGAAGATGATGAGGATGAGGAAGAGACTGAGGAAGAAAGGACAGAAGGTAAAGATGATGATGACGAAGCAGAAGGAGGGGATGCGGCTGCATCGGCCTCTGCTTCTGGTCAAGAGCGAAGATCGAAGCATCGACAGGACCAGTCATCTACCACTTCTGCTCCTCCGAGCGACACGCCCATGATTCAAGACAAAAGTACAGATTAGATGTCTTATGTATTTATTTATTTTGTATTTGAATCATGTAATGAAAACCAGTGTGTTGAATGTTTATATATTAAGTTGATATACTTCTGTTTGATTACTTACTAATGGTTTATGTGTTGAATGTTTAAATCAAACAGATCCAAACTTTCAAAGGGATGAGTTTGACATTGCTCCCCTTCAACAGGTCAAGACTCAATTAACCATGATTCTTGATCTGCAAGGGATTGTAAGAAGGTCTGTGAGTTATACCCCTGAAGAAGGGGAAATAATTCATGACCTATCTGACGAGCAACTGGCAGAGATGTTTAGACTCAATCCTGATGAAATTGTCAAGGATGCTCCAACAGTTGATTCAACCAGTGATGAAGA
This sequence comes from Flaveria ramosissima, assembly GCA_025215565.1. Classification (NCBI taxonomy): domain Eukaryota; kingdom Viridiplantae; phylum Streptophyta; class Magnoliopsida; order Asterales; family Asteraceae; genus Flaveria; species Flaveria ramosissima. Next base: position 36,055,959 of record CM046038.1, read on the forward strand.
ACTAAATGACGTTGATGAAGTTGAGGTTGAAGATATTACTGCAGAAGAGTACCCTCAGTATGCTGACACCGAGGGTAATGTGGTCCCCAATCTGGGTGAGTCCTTAGTCAGTGATACATTTGAGGTACTAGACAAGATGGAGCAGGAAACCGAAAAGACTGAAGGAACAGCCCAAGCCTCCAATGATGACGTAGACATTCGCAAGGCTGAGTGGGCTGCCTGTTTTGAAGAAGTAAGAGCCCAGCATGCTGCACCAAAGAAAGATGCCTACACCAAGCTCTACAGAGTCAAGAAACACCATAAGGTGTCAGGCAGGATTATTGCATGGGCTTATTTTGATGACCTTAACGCGTATGCGGTTAAGAGGGAACAGGGCATAGAGTACTTCAGGTACCCCCATGATCTGAAGACTCTACCTGGTTTTGAGCTCAACCAGCTGGCTAAACTAAAGCTGCTGTATGCTGACCCAAGAAAGATGTCAGGCTGGTTCGAGGCTGCCCTGAAGAAGGAGTACCACACCAGATGGGTTAACTTCAGACCACAACAGCCTACGAGGTATATAAGAAGGTCTGAGGTTGATGCCATTACTGGCAAGCCCAAGATTGTGTTGAAGTGGAGTCCTCCTCGCACTATGTCAAGAATCCCTCTCAGGGAAATGCCACAGGACTTCACTCCACACTTCAAATGGTGGTACTATGATTGGAGAACTGCTGAAGCTGTCATAGTTCTGAATAAAGAGGGCCAAATGGATACTATCAGGGTATTCGACCCAATGTGGCTAACCAACTTGTCTGCTAATGATGTCTATACATTATACAAGTGGCCACTGTTCTATGACACACAAGACATTGTACAAGCCCTCCAGTTCCAAAACGTTATACGACTTTGTTTTGCGTTTGAGATTCACGCAGAAGTCACCAAAGAGGAGAAGTACAAGAAGTATAAGGAGGTTATGCAGAAGACAAGAGATTAGATAGATCTAGGTCCAAGGGGGAGTTTGTTGATGCATGTATGTCCCTAGATCATAATTTGTAATGTAATGAATCTTGTCTGTCTGATTATGATGTAAGTGTATTGATTAATGAAATGATATGAATTGTTTGTTACTTGTGATGTTTAATATTTCATTAATGAGTCGTGATTGAATTGATTGGGTTTATGATTGTTTGAATGATTGCACATTATGTTATATTAATTAAAACATTCAAACTTAACCTAATGAAGTTCTCATGCGAATGGCCCATGCGAATGGACCACACGCATGAATAACTTCATACGATTGACTCAATCGCACGACTGAACCAGGAGACTGGATCAGTCGTATGATTGACACATAAGATTGACTCAATCGCACGACTGAACACTCAGTCGTGCGGATGAATCAACCGCATGGTTCAATCGCACGACTGAACCATACTAATGGCCCAGTCGCACGATTAAACAATACTAACCTATAAATAGACCCAATTCGTGAAAAAACGTAAGCATTCATCCCATTACGATTCCAGACGTACCCTAGCCGTCCAGAAGCCTCCCAAATCGTTCTCCAAGTTCACAGAACACATCAGATCGATTCCTAATCGATTTCTGACGTTGGATTCAATTCTTGATTGATTCTTCGTGTGTTCTCACTGATTGGATCGCCAATCAAATAGGATTCCGCACTATTTGAGTTGGTTTATCACGCTAATCACTAGGTATTTCGTTCAAATACCAGGTCCTAACAAGTGGTATCAGAGCATTGGCTCTTGATTACGTGTTGATTCAATCAAGATTGCATAAAAGTTTGTGTTTTTGCACGAAAAACGCAATCTTTGGCATCAAAAGTGATCTTGGACGTTCCCTGCTCATTAAAGTTTAGTTTCTACGGACTTAGGCGATTAGGACTTGTGAAATTTCGAATTTTTACGGCTGAAACCCGTCAAACCTAGAAATTTTCGCAAAACAGCAGCTTCAGTCGCACGAGTGACCCATTCGCACGACTGGACTCCATTCGCATAGCTCATTCGCACGATTGGACCTAGTCGCACCCTCATTCGGCCGACTGAAACGTTCGTTCGCATAACTCATACGCATCTTTCAGTCGCACGACTGAACCAATCGCCCAGTTCAGCCGCACGATTAGACCATTCGCATCCTTCAGTCGCATCAGTGAAAGTTTGTTTGATTAGATTCTAAGTTTATTAGCCATGGAAGATCAGATGTCAGCCTTTACTGCTGGGAAGGTCTCGAGGATTCAGAACCTGCTGTTGCTTGAGAGTGAGGTGGGTAATCACAATAAACCACCAAAGCTCTTGACTTTAGATTAGTTTCCCCACTGGAAACAACATTTTGAGATCTACCTCAATGGAGTAGATCCTAATCTGTGGGAAGCCATTGAGATCGGATATAGTACACCGGTGGGAGCTGATGGACTTAAATTAACGTTAAGTGGGATGACAGACGCACAGAAAGTAAAGTACAATGCAGAGAAAAGGGTTTATGCATTGATCACTCAGTCTATCCCCAAAGACATATTCCACTAGTATTCAGAGAACAAACAGTCCAAGAAACTATGGGATGATCTAGAGAAGAGATATGTGGGAATGCGTCATTGAAGGCAATCAAGGCAAAGGAGTTAAAGAAGGAATTCGATAACTTCTCATCTATTGGTAACGAGAGTTTAGACGAAGTCATAGACAGATTTTACCACTTGATGAGCGAATTGCATACACATGGAGTTGAAACAACCATGGAAGAGAAAGTGAGCAACTTCGCAGACGGATTGCCTGATAAGTGGGCTTCATTTGTGTCTAACCTTAGACAGAATGAAATGCTTATAAAGCTGGATATAAATGACTTCATTCTTAAGTTGCGAGAAGAAGCACTAAGGATGAAGTATAGAGCTCAGAAGTCTTCGTATACACAAAATCCAGCTTTATACAACGCCACGCCTCAAGCTAAGACATCTGGAGCACCTCTCCAGACTGCATTTGTATCTAGCTCGTCAGGTCCTTCACATGCTTCTCCTTCTGGATCAGACACGTCAGGGTCGTCATGTACCCATTATATTGGATCAGAAGCAAGTGCTACCAAACTGAAGACCGAGAACCTCGGTAATGTGACTGTAGAAGTAGCTCGAGAGCATATGGATCTTTTAGCAGCAGTGGTTCATTCATATGATGGACTTGTTGCCGGGAAGATTGGAAACTGCCATCTGGCAGATGAGGACTACGAGCAGGTGGACGAAATGGAGCTTGAGAGGATGGATATAATGTGGGCCTTAGCTAGCGCTGTCCGAAGGGCGAAGAAGTTTGTTAAGAAGACAGGTAGCTACTAAGGATACCACATTTGGCTTTGACAAGAGCAAAGTGACCTGCTTCAACTGTGGAGAGAAGGGGCACTTCAAGAGAGAATGTGTCAAGCCAAAGAAGACGGGTAATGGGAACCCGTTCTCGTCCTTTACTCGCCAAGACAAGCAAGCCTCCAGTTCTACTACATCAAACAAGGACCCAAAAGCCTTGACTGCTCATGATGATGAAGGACAGGATTGGAGTTTTAGGTTTGTCTCACCAGGAGAATCTAACATTGCAAGTGTTGAGGATATTGATGATGATTCTGCGAGTGAAGGTGATCTAGCAGTTGAGATAGCAATGTCACATAGTGAAGAAACAACTGCAGCTGAGGTCAGTTACAAGCCAAAGGAGGAGACTTCCACGTCAGAGACAGAAAAGTCAGAATCACCAGAACCAGAGACGTCTGATGCTGCGTTGATGGCTAACTCTTCTGAACCAACACAGGTAAGTACAACTGACCAAATGTTTGATAATCATGCTTGTTCTGATTGTGATATGTTTAGGAATAGCATTGATGAAAAATTTGCTAGGTTATTAGATCACAATGATAACTTAGTAAAAGATTTACAACTGTGCACTGAGGCTAATAGAGTTCTAAAACAAAATGAGCATAGTTATAAAGAAAAGATAGACCTATTGACTAAACAGCTTAGGGAAACCGAAGTAGTTGCCTTTAACCAAGCAAATGACATTAGGTACTATCTAAACTCCCTAGAGGACACTAAGAAGCAAAAGGCAGTTCTAGAAGTAGAAGTTAATTCATTAAAACAGAAACTGCACAGTTGGACTAGTTCTTCACACATAGTTCAACACTTAGTGAGAGAAAGGAATAACGGGGAGGGATTAGGCTACAAAGTGGTTCCACCTCCACCTGAGACCTTGATGAACACTAAGTCTAGACCAGTAAACAACAACCCCATCAAGGATCATGTGGTGACTACTCCTCTTGTTACTGATCCAGACACATCATGTTCATCTACTGAATCTGGACAGAAACAAAAGGAGGCCACTTCAAAGGCAAAGGGTAAATTGCCTTGTGTTAATCTGGAAAATGAATTTGAAAAGTTAACTTAAAGTCAGGGTCAAACAGAGTCAAATCAGAACCTAAAAGGACTTCAAACGTTAATTTTTCACATGCTTCAAGTCAAAAACCAGTTAACCAAAAGGTGGAACATGTTAAACAGGTTAAAAAGTTAATTTTGTTAAACCAGAGAAAACATCAAACATACAAGAGTCAAAACCTAAAGTGATTGATGTTACTAGAGTGTCACGCACTTCTCCACAAAGAAAGTCTACTTATAAAGTTGATAGCAGATCATGCTACAACTGTGGAGAATGTGGACACATTGCTTCCTATTGTCCTTTCTATCAGACACCTAGGAAGAAGATTGATCTTCAGGACTCTAGACCTAGGTCTTCTAAGAGGAGTTCTCTAACTCCACCTAGAAGATCTAGTGAACCTAAAGTCCAACCTGTAAGCCAGACGACTGTTTATCATAAACAGGCATTGCACAAATCTGGCTTATGGAAAGAGAAGTCATCCTGCGTGTCTGATACTGATGACAAGAAGGAACCTGAGCTACCCTCACCCTCTAAGGGTCAATGGGTAGAGTTTATGATGTGTGATGCCTCTGGGAAACCCAAGACAGTAAAAGCTTGGGTTCCTAACCTAAACTAATACATTTACTTTGTATGTGCAGGGTGTTCGATACAGCGCTGAGACTAACACGTGGATTATAGACAGCGGAGCATCCAGGCACATGACAGGAAATAGAGCCCTTTTATCAAACGTCAAACAAATAAAAGGAGGGCATGTTTCCTTTGCAGGAAACAAGGGAGGATACATCACAGCTCAGGGAGAAGTGGGAAATCAGAAAGTTAAGTTTGATAAGGTGAACTACGTTCAACAACTTCAAAATAACTTACTTTCTGTTTCCCAAATCTGTGATAAAGGATTTAAAGTCATCTTCGACAACAAGAAGTGTTACGTGCTGAAGAAAGACTACATGATCCCAGAGGACCAAGTTCTGATGACTGCTTCAAGATATAAAGACCTTTATGTCTTGGATCTGTCAACAGCTGCTACAACGGATCATGAGGTTCAGTGCTTTCTATCTAAAGCTACTGAGAAGGACTCAATCTCCTGGCATAGGAGAATGGGACACATTAGTCAAAGGAAGATGAATCATTTGATTCAGAAGGATTTAGTGAGAGGAGTAAATGTCAAGAACTTCCAACTTCCTGATTTTTGTGTAGCTTGCAAGAAAGGCAAACAGACAAAGAAGTCTCATAAGGAAAAGAAAGTTCATTCAATAGAACTTCCTCTTGAACTTCTTCACATGGATCTGTTTGGTCCAGTCAGTACAAGGAGCATTGCAGGCGATTTGTACTGTTTTGTGGTCACTGATGACTACTCAAGGTTCACTTGGGTAATGTTTCTGAAATCCAAATCAGAAACATTTGAGTCATTCAAGGAATTAGTAACCACACTGGAATCTCTCTACAAGCTAAAAGTTAGACAAGTACGCTCAGACAACGGGACAGAATTCAAAATCAATGGATGGAGGCATACTGCAAGGAAAAGGGAATTGTTCATCAATTCACTTCTGCCTACACGCCTCAGATGAATGGTGTTGCTGAGAGGAAGAATAGAAGCTTGATAGAGACTGCACGGACTATGCTGGCTGACTCGAAACTGCCTATTCAATTCTGGAATGAGGCAGTGGCAAATGCATGTTATACACTGAATCGAGTCCTAATAGTCAAGCGCCACGGAAAGACATGTTATGAGCTACTACAAAGACGCAAACCAAATTTGGAGTATCTTGAACCTTTTGGCGCGCCGTGTACACTTCTGAAGAAGACACAAGAAGGAAAATTCAGCGAGAAGGCAGATGAAGGAATTTTTCTAGGATACAACATACCGAACAAGCGAGTTTACAATAACTCAACGGGTCTTGTAGAAGTGTGGTGTAATGTCGACGTTCAGAGATATACCACACCACCTACAGGCAAAGGACCTGCATACTTCTTCGATTATGATGGATTCTTCAAGTCCTTCAACATTCCTCTCTCTCCCTCGGATGATGAGTTAGCTACTAGGATGATGTATGATATTCTGAATACACCATCTAGCACACAGGGAGAATCATCTACTCAGTCAGGGGGAGTAGTCGATGACAGTGACTCCTCCTCTGAAGATGAAACTGAAGCAGATGACCAGAACAGTCAGGAGGAACAGGTTCCAGTTCCTGAAAGTCCACAAGCATCTACGAGTGATGCTCCTTCGACTTCGGAACCTCAAACTCCAACTACCTCAGATGCAGAACAAAATGTTCATAATCTCGGTTCTGAGGTGGCTGTTCCTACTACTCCAGGATCACGACTAAACGTCTATCATCCCCTTGACAATGTTATTGGGGATGTCAGATCAGGAGTACAAACCCGAAATCAGCTATACTCAGCTGATTACGCCTCGGTTATGGAGAAAGGTTACATTCATGATGGTGCTTATCGATGTTTTGTCTCGCAGGTTGAGCCAAAATATGTCAGTGAGGCACTAAATGATGAGGCGTGGGTGAGTGCCATGCAAGAAGAACTTCTGCAGTTTAAGAAGTTAGGTGTATGGACTCTGGTTGATAGACCTAAAGGTGCTAAAGTCATTGGCACCAAATGGGTACTAAAATGCAAGAAGGATGACCAAGGAGTCATTATCAGGAACAAAGCTCGACTGGTGGTTCAAGGTTTTCGCCAAGTCGAGGGGATTGACTATAATGAGGTGTTTGCACCCGTGGCAAGGATGGAAGCTATTCGTATCTTCCTTGCCTATGCCTCGTACATGAAGATTAAAGTCTACCAATTAGATGTGAAGAGTGCATTCCTTCATGGGGAAATCAGGGAAACAGTCTATGTAAGTCAACCCGAGGGATTTGAAGATCCTTATCATCGGGATAGAGTTTACAAGCTCGACAAAGCTTTATATGGGCTTCATCAAGCTCCTCGAGCTTGGTATGAGAAACTCTCGACTCATCTTGTGAAACACGGCTTTCGCAGGGGAGTCATTGACTGTACACTGTTTATTAAGAAAAGGATGGCGACCTACTGCTTGTACAGATATATGTTGATGACATAATCTTCGGGTCAAAGAACGAAGAGTTATGCAAAGAGTTTGAAGCAGTGATGAAGAAAGAGTTTGAGATGAGTGCTATGGGGGAGATGAAGTTCTTTCTCGGGTTACAGGTGGATCAAACACCTAATGGGATCTTTCTACATCAGACCAAGTATGTAGGAGACATTCTCAGTCGCTTTGACATGGAGAATGCTTCTGCTGCTGGGACTCCACTTGCTACGAATCATGATATAGCACCTGATGAGAATGGAGATCTAGTAGATGCCACTATGTACCGAGGAATGATTGGATCCCTCATGTATCTCACTGCCTCAAGACCTGATATTATGTATGCTACATGTCTATGTTCTAGATATCAGGCTAAACCAAAGGTCAACCATCTGATCGGGGTCAAGAGGATTTTTCGTTATCTGAAGGGTACACCCACACTTGGATTGTGGTATCCTCATGATGATGACTTTGAGCTTACCGCGTATAGTGACTCGGATTACGGGGGCTGCAAGATGAACTACAAGTCTACATCAGCAGGGTGTCAATTCTTTGGGAGAAGATTAGTTACCTGGCAGTGTAAGAAGCAGACATCGGTTGCATTGTCAACCTGTGAAGCCGAATATGTTGCTGCTGCAAGTTGCTGTTCACAAATCATCTGGATTCAACAGCAAATGCGGGATTACGGTTTAAAATTCTCATCTACTCCTATTTTTGTTGATAACTCTGCTGCAATTGCAGTAACTAAAAATCCGGTTCAACATCCTAAGACCAAACACATCGGTATTAAATACCATTTCATAAGAGATTGCTTTGAAAAGAACTTAATTGATGTGGTTAAAATTAATACTGATTTTCAACGCGCTGACCTCTATACTAAAGCCTTTGATAAACCACGTTTTCAATATTTGCTAGAGGTCAACGGCGTTAAAAAGAAAAGTGAGGTAATTCCTGATGATGATAATGTGTAGTCCGATGTAGTTTAGTTAAAGTTTATTTTATTTTATTTATTTGTTTTATTCTAGTCTGTTTTATTTAAACTCATGTTATTTTGCTGTTTATTAAAATCCTAAAATAATTTAACCAGAAATGATTTTAGTATTTTAGGGGGAGAATATGTCAGCAAGTTAACATTAAAAAAAAATGAGGGAGAAAGAGTAACTAGCTGAAATAAGGTAGATTGTGTCTGTGATACCGATTCAATACCTTTGGAAAATGATAGTACACAGGAACATATCAAGAGGGACTTTAAAAATTTTAAGTTTTGAAAAGATGAAAAAGTTCAAAGTATAAGTCTGTGTAGTCTGAGCAATATAAAAAGGAAAGATGATAGAAAACTGGCAACTCCTAAGGTGACACAAAGAAAGTAGACTTAGAGGCTGCTAGACCACAAATGATATGTTGGTAGATTCAACACAATAGACAATTAGACCTGATTGGTGATCTCAAGATCAAACTAAGTCGTTCAACTGACTGTGGGCTTCCATCTTATCACTGGTTAACACAATCAAATATATTCCAATAAGGGGTAATGAGCAATTAAACGCCACAAATGTGTGCGGATGACCATAATTAGAGCAAAGCAAGAAAAAAAATGAAAGACAAATGCAATAAAGCTAATGACTTATGTTGTTGGTGCATTTTGTGTAAAATAAAATAAGCTGCTCTAACAAGGAGATAGGTTGTGTGCCTCTCTGCTGTGCGATGGCACTGACCTGAGGATAAGCATAACCTAGATATTCTAGAATTCATTGTTGTTTGCCGCCTCTCTGCTGTGCGATGGCACTGACCTGAGGACAGGCTTCTCTTTGAAAACTCTAAGAATAGTCTCTTCTTGTAATAATACCCGTAGACCGCTCAAAAGCTCCTGAGGAATGTTGATTACCATATAAGTGTGGGATCCACAAATGTTAGTTGAAATAATTAAACCTAAATAAGTCACCAGTCTGGGTCAAAAGTCTGTGTATGGATTTAAGTGGACAAACATACTGACAATCATTGTGGCTACATTCTCAAAGGTTCAAATCAATGTGAAAATCTAAGAGCTTCAGTATGATTTCCTTAAGTTGCTAACGACTCTGGATGAACACCGAGAATTTGAGCATCAAAAGATTTAATAACTAGTCCCAAATGATTTGACTTACCTGTATGATTCCAAAATTGAATTGGTCCAGATATGATCAATCGAAGTTGAAGCTATTTACCCCCGAACCAAATCCCGTAGATATCAATCTCTGGATTTATCTCTCACAAAAAGCCAAATTAAGTTTGTTTATGTAATTAGTTAAAGATTTTTTAAATTAGTTAGTCGTTTTAAATTTTAATTTTAGTCGTGTGTCGGGCTACATCAGGAAAATCAGAAGGAATCAACTCACTAAAAGGGTCATGTCTGAGATGACCATATGGGCTTTGAAAGTTTAAAATAGTCACGTCTGAGGTGACAAAGTGTTTTTAAAAGGGTCACGTCTGAGGTGACTAAAGTGTTTAAAAAGATCACGTCTGAGGTGATCAAAATGTTTTCAGGATAAAATGATCATGTCTGAGATGATCAAAGGCTCATAACGTTAATTTCAATTAATTCAAAAAAAAGGGTTTAAAGGTAAATTGGGCAAAATGGCAGAAAATTAACTAAGTATGACTTATTCGCACGAATGGACCATACGTATGGACTAACCATACGAATGGAATCCATTCGCACGAATGAACTATGAGTATGGACCATCAAACCGAATGGCCCATACGATTAGTCCAGTCGGAGGCTTAAGTGCGAACGAGTGAGTCAGTCGCACGACTGAAATCCAGTCGGACACTGGAGAAGGGCGACTGACCCAATCGCACGACTGAGTCCCACTCGCACGACTGAAAGGTGCGTATGAACTCATTCGCACGATTGGATCTAGGGTTGGTATAAATAGAGGAGGAGTCGGTCGCAGAGACTCATCACCCTCAAAGAAACCCTAAATCGCACGACTTAACCAAACTCTGCCAAAATTTCCTTTGATTCCTAATACACCCGATTCTTGAGTACTAATCATCTCCATCGATTCTACAGGTAATTTGCGGTGAAGAGCAAACAAAATAACGGTCCAATTGATTCTAGATCTGCGAAATTAAGACCCGAAAGCAAACAGGACTGAAACGGACTAATAACCCAATCTAACTACTCAAACAGAGGAAATTAAGTGTGTTAGGAGTTATAAGAAAGTATTGCGAGTCTAATGAACCAGAACACGAAGTCTAAAATTCAAAATTGATGAAAAAGTTAATTTGAATTGAACGGACAGGATGTCATACGATTGGACAGGCGGATGAACTTCAGTCGCACGACTGAAGGGGGCGATTTACTTAACCGCACGACTGAACCATGCGAATGAGACTCAGTCGCACGACTGGTGTAACCGCATAAGAGTACATGCGCATGAGTCCAGTCGCACACTCAGTCGTACGCATGAGGTCATTCGCACGTCTGAACCTCAATCGCACTGTTCAGTCGCACGACTGTCTTCAGTCGCACAACCTCAATCGCATGACAGAGACATTCTATTCAAAGTCTAAGTGTTTCATTATACTCTTAGCCAGCGGTACTAATGTTTATATTGTTATGTGTTACAGATGGCGAGTCGATGGAACATGAGCACCAAGCATAACATATGTGCTCATCTGGATTTGACATCCAGGAACGCAGCTGACTTCTCAGGCATCATTACGTTTCTGTTGAGATCCAGGGTTGCTCATGCTATCTCTACACCATGCACGCCGTATAGATCAGTGCAGCAGGCCTTCTGGGAAGGCGCGACTGTTGATAGATCCTCTGAGCCTCATTGCATCAGGAGTACGATCTTTGGTGAGGCTATTACCGTATCAGAGGAGGATTTGAGGATTGTTCTACAGTTAGGGGATGATGCTGATTGTCCTACTCGTCTACACCCCCTCACTGTCAGAGGATGTTTTATGAGAGCCAAGTACTCTGGGGACATCAATGCTGGGGTACTCAACAAGAGTAACCTCTGTCCCCAGTTCAAGTATCTTGCGCATGTTCTGCTGAAGTGCATAGCGTCGAGGAAGGGAGGATTTGATGAGTTGTCGGATCAGATCCAGAACGCTTATGCAGCATTGGTGCTGAACCACCCGTTCAGCTTCTCCAAAATGATCTTCACCTACCTGGTGGAGAACATTGAGGGGAAAGGAAAGGAAGGCTTCTGTATGTATCCGAGGTTTATACAGATGATTATTGATCAGAAGCTTCCCTCCCTGCCAAAGAGAAGGAGGATGCTGTAGTGCTAGAGGTCATGGATGACACTACGCTAGGCCGGATGAAGGTATACAGGGGGAAGCAGGTGAAACCCCCTGTCAGGAGGTTGTTTGGGCATCTGGCCCGTGCTGACTATGTGGCGCCAGCCAAGAGAAAGTGGCGCCACGATGACAGTGATTCAGATGTAGAGCATATTGCTATACCAGATATTGACTCAGATGATGATGATAGCGGCGACGCCGGGGATGATATGCCTGCTCCACATAGAGGCACTGATTCAGACGTTATTCCCCCGGGGTCTGCCACTGCCGGAGAGGTTGCTGAGATGGCCGGTTTCCATCAGGAGTTCGTAGCTGGTGATCAAGAGGAGGAGGAGTCAGATGAGGAGCCCCTCACTAGGACTGTGGGAAGCAAAGTTGTTCCCACAGACCACGGGCTTAGGGTGGTTGGTGAACACCCTCGGGACTCCTCAGAGAGAGAGACTGACCCGAGCTATGTTCCGGGTTCAGTGGGCAGAGCTGCAGGGGGAGCATCCACTTCCACCGGGACTAGGAGGAAGCGGATGGCTCAACCCCATGGATTGAAGAAGAAGAAGCGTCGCCTGACCTTTATTACCACTACAGCCACCACTACCACCACCACTGACATACCACCCATCACCACAGCCACCACATCCACTACTTCCACTACCACAGCCACCACCTTACCTACCACCACTGTATCCTTCCCATCCACCACCATACCATTCACACCTACATCACCAGCACCAGCTTACCGACCCATATTCACCACTACTACTACCACCACCACCTCACATCATGCTGGACCATCAGCCCAGCCACCACATGTTTATGGATCTACTCTACCTCACATCGGGGTAGAGGAGCAGCTGTCAGCGCTTAACCGTATGGTGATGCGCCTGCTAGCTGCTGATGAGGAGAAGGCGGCGCAGATTCGCCAGTTGACCGACCTGACTGCTGCCCAGTCTCAGCAGATGGCAGAGCAGGCTCGGGTGATAGACCAGCAGAACCAGCTAATCGATGCTCAGAGAGTCGAGATGTCCCAACTCCAGGACCAGCAGGCCCAGTCAGTCAAACGTATAGAGGAGTTGGAGACGACCAACAAGACGATTATGCTGAGGTTAAAGGGGTCAAAGGATGAGCCCTTGAAGATAAAGGAGGGTGATGGGGATGACGGAGATGGTGATGATGAAGATGATGATGATGATGAGGAAGATGATGAGGATGAGGAAGAGACTGAGGAAGAAAGGACAGAAGGTAAAGATGATGATGACGAAGCAGAAGGAGGGGATGCGGCTGCATCGGCCTCTGCTTCTGGTCAAGAGCGAAGATCGAAGCATCGACAGGACCAGTCATCTACCACTTCTGCTCCTCCGAGCGACACGCCCATGATTCAAGACAAAACTACAGATTAGATGTCTTATGTATTTATTTATTTTGTATTTGAATCATGTAATGAAAACCAGTGTGTTGAATGTTTATATATTAAGTTGATATACTTCTGTTTGATTACTTACTAATGGTTTATGTGTTGAATGTTTAAATCAAACAGATCCAAACTTTCAAAGGGATGAGTTTGACATTGCTCCCCTTCAACAGGTCAAGACTCAATTAACCATGATTCTTGATCTGCAAGGGATTGTAAGAAGGTCTGTGAGTTATACCCCTGAAGAAGGGGAAATAATTCATGACCTATCTGACGAGCAACTGGCAGAGATGTTCAGACTCAATCCTGATGAAATTGTCAAGGATGCTCCAACAGTTGATTCAACCAGTGATGAAGAACTAAATGACGTTGATGAAGTTGAGGTTGAAGATATTACTGCAGAAGAGTACCCTCAGTATGCTGACACCGAGGGTAATGTGGTCCCCAATCTGGGTGAGTCCTTAGTCAGTGATACATTTGAGGTACTAGACAAGATGGAGCAGGAAACCGAAAAGACTGAAGGAACAGCCCAAGCCTCCAATGATGACGTAGACATTCGCAAGGCTGAGTGCGCTGCCTGTTTTGAAGAAGTAAGAGCCCAGCGTGCTGCACCAAAGAAAGATGCCTACACCAAGCTCTACAGAGTCAAGAAACACCATAAGGTGTCAGGCAGGATTATTGCATGGGCTTATTTTGATGACCTTAACGCGTATGCGGTTAAGAGGGAACAGGGCATAGAGTACTTCAGGTTCCCCCATGATCTGAAGACTCTACCTGGTTTTGAGCTCAACCAGCTGGCTAAACTAAAGCTGTTGTATGCTGACCCAAGAAAGATGTCAGGCTGGTTCGAGGCTGCCCTGAAGAAGGAGTACCACACCAGATGGGTTAACTTCAGACCACAACAGCCTACGAGGTATATAAGAAGGTCTGAGGTTGATGCCATTACTGGCAAGCCCAAGATTGTGTTGAAGTGGAGTCCTCCTCGCACTATGTCAAGAATCCCTCTCAGGGAAATGCCACAGGACTTCACTCCACACTTCAAATGGTGGTACTATGATTGGAGAACTGCTGAAGCTGTCATAGTTCTGAATAAAGAGGGCCAAATGGATACTATCAGGGTATTCGACCCAATGTGGCTAACCAACTTGTCTGCTAATGATGTCTATACATTATACAAGTGGCCACTGTTCTATGACACACAAGACATTGTACAAGCCCTCCAGTTCCAAAACGTTATACGACTTTGTTTTGCGTTTGAGATTCACGCAGGAGTCACCAAAGAGGAGAAGTACAAGAAGTATAAGGAGGTTATGCAGAAGACAAGAGATTAGATAGATCTAGGTCCAAGGGGGAGTTTGTTGATGCATGTATGTCCCTAGATCATAATTTGTAATGTAATGAATCTTGTCTGTCTGATTATGATGTAAGTGTATTGATTAATGAAATGATATGAATTGTTTGTTACTTGTGATGTTTAATATTTCATTAATGAGTCGTGATTGAATTGATTGGGTTTATGATTGTTTGAATGATTGCACATTATGTTATATTAATTAAAACATTCAAACTTAACCTAATGAAGTTCTCATGCGAATGGCCCATGCGAATGGACCACACGCATGAATAACTTCATACGATTGACTCAATCGCACGACTGAACCAGGAGACCGGATCAGTCGTATGATTGACACATAAGATTGACTCAATCGCACGACTGAACACTCAGTCGTGCGGATGAATCAACCGCATGGTTCAATCGCACGACTGAACCATACTAATGGCCCAGTCGCACGATTAAACAATATTAACCTATTAATAGACCCAATTCGTGGAAAAACGTAAGCATTCATCCCATTACGATTCCAGACGTACCCTTTGTAAGGATTCCTGAAGTCTGATGCAACCCAAAACAGCCTAAGTATCTCAGCAACATGCACTAAGTACTGAAGTGAAGAATGCTTCGGAAGTTTTACACAAAGCATTAGAAAATACTCTAAGTGTAAAATCTTCCGAAGCCAAGACCAATATCTTCCGAAGCCAAACATGAAGTCTTCCGAAGCTTCAGAGACAAAGTCTTCCGAAGCTTCAACCTATGAAGACAGATTTCTTCCGAAGACTTTTAGTACACATGCTTTATCTGATGTACTGTTCCATAAAGCACCTTTTCCGCTGCATCTCTGTAAAGTCACCAACTTACATGAGTTGGTGAAAAGGGTCTTGCTTTTGGTAACTGTACATTGAGGTCTTGAGTCTTCAACTTTCCACTTTATGTACTTTATCCTTTTTGTATTGTATAAGGATGTGAGCTATGGCATGTCATAGTCACAAGGTCAAAAGGCAGATATGCCTTTTGATCCTACAATTGATTTTGTTAGTGTCTAGTCAATTGTATCCAGCTGGCTTTCAAAGTATAGCCGGCTGTAGGTTGTAGTATAAGTATTTCAAGTTCTTGTATCTTTTCTTTATGCTTTGTAACACTTGTAAAAGAACTTGAGAAAGCAATATACTGCCTCCTTGAAACCCATACTCTCTTGTTCTGTCTCTTGCTTTACTTGTGTTCTTTGTATCACCCTTGGTTACCCAGTTCACTGTTTGATTAGAGCTTAGTTAATCTCCTCATTGTGTTGTTGTGTTGTAATTGTGTTTAAGCCCTTAAACGGTCCTGCACCCTAGCCGTCCAGAAGCCTCCCAAATCGTTCTCCAAGTTCACAGAACACATCAGATCGATTCCTAATCGATTTCTGACGTTGGATTCAATTCTTGATTGATTCTTCGTGTGTTCTCACTGATTGGATCGCCAATCAAATAGGATTCCGCACTATTTGAGTTGGTTTATCACGCTAATCACTAGGTATTTCGTTCAAATACCAGGTCCTAACAGGATGTTGTACCAGATTTTTAGTTACTGCAATTGCAGTAGAGTTATCAACAAAGATAGGAGTAGAAGAAAACTTTAAACCGTAATCCCGCATTTGCTGTTGAATCCAGATGATTTGTGAACAGCAACTTGCAGCAGCAACGTATTCAGCTTCACAGGTTGACAATGCAACCGAGGTCTGCTTCTTACACTGCCAGGTAACTAATCTTCTCCCAAAGAATTGACACCCTGCTGATGTAGACTTGTAGTTCATCTTGCAGCCCCCGTAATCCGAGTCACTATACGCCGTAAGCTCAAAGTCATCATCATGAGGATACCACAACCCAAGTGTGGGTGTACCCTTTAGATAATGAAATATCCTCTTGACCCCCGATCAGATGGTTGACCTTAGGCTTAGCCTGATATCTAGAACATAAACATGTAGCATGCATGATATCAGGTCTTGAGGCAGTGAGGTACATGAGGGATCCAATCATTCCTCGGTACATTGTGGCATCTACCAGATCTCCATTTTCGTCAGGTGCTATATCATGATTAGTAGCAAGTGGAGTCCCAGCAGCAGAAGCATTCTCCATGTCAAACCGACTGAGAATGTCTCCCACATACTTGGTCTAATGTAGAAAGATCCCATTTGGTGTCAGATCCACCTGTAACCCGAGAAAGAACTTCATCTCCCCCATAGCACTCATCTCAAACTCTTTCTTCATAACTGCTTCAAACTCTTTGCATAATTATTCGTTCTTTGAACCGAAGATTATGTCATCGACATAGATCTGTACGAGCAGTAGGTCTCCATCTTTTTCTTTGATGAACAGCGTGCAGTCAGTGACTCCCCTGCGAAAGCCGTGTTTCACAAGATGAGTCGAGAGTTTCTCATACCAGGCCCTTGGAGCTTGATGAAGCCCGTATAAAGCCTTGTCGAGTTTGTAAACTCTATCCCGATGATAAGGATCTTCAAATCCCTCGGGTTGACTAACATACACTGTCTCTCGAATTTCCCCATGAAGGAATGCACTCTTCACATCTAATTGGTAGACTTTAATCTTCATGTACGATGCATAGGCAAGGAAGATACGGATAGCTTCCATCCTTGCCACGGGTGCAAACACTTCATTGTAGTCAATCCCCTCGACTTGGCGAAATCCCTGAACTACCAGTCGAGCTTTGTTCCTGATAATGAGCCCTTGGTCATCCTTCTTGCATTTCAAGACCCATTTGGTGCCAATGACCTTAGCACCTTTAGGTCTATCTACCAGAGTCCATACACCTAACTTCTTGAACTGAAGAAGTTCTTCTTGCATGGCACTCACCCACGCCTCATCGTTTAGTGCATCACTGACGTATTTTGGCTCAAACTGCGAGACAAAACACCGATAAGCACCATCATGAATGTATCCCTTTTCCATAACAGAGGCATAATCAGCTGAGTACAGCTGATTTCGGGTTTGTACTCCTGATCTGACATCCCCAATGACATTGTCTAAGGGATGATAGACGTTTAGACGTGATCCTGGAGTAGTAGGAACAGTTACCTCAGAGCCAAGATTATGAACATTTGGTTCTGCATCTGAGGTAGTTGGAGTTTGAGGTTCCAAAGTCGAAGGTGCATCACTGTTAGATGCTTGTGGACTTTCAGGAACTTGAACCTGTTCCTCCTGACTGTTCTGGTCATCTTCTTCAGCTTCATCTTCTGAGGAGGAGTCACTGTCGTCGACTACTCCCCCTGACTGAGTAGATGATTCTCCCTGTGAACTCGATGATGTTGAATCAAGAGATGGTGTGTTCAAGATATCATACATCATTCGAGTAGCTAACTTGTCATCCGAAGGAAAGATAAGGATGTTGAAGGACTTGAAGAATCCATCATAGTCGAAAAAGTAGGCGGGTCCTTTGCTAGTAGGTGGTGTGGTATATCTCTGAACATCAACATTACACCACACTTCTACTAAACCCGTTGAGTTGTTGTATACTCTCTTGTTCGGTATGTTGTATCCTAGGAAGATCCCTTCATCAGCCTTCTCGCTGAATTTGCCTTCTTGAGTCTTCTTCAGAAGTGTGCACGGCGCGCCAAATGGTTCGAGATACTCCAGATTCGGTTTACGTCGTTGTTGTAGCTCGTAACATGTATTTCCGTGGCGCTTGACTATTAGAACTCGATTCAGTGTATAACATGCATTAGCCACTGCCTCATTCCAGAATTGGATAGGCAGTTTTGAGTCTGCCAGCATTGTCTGTGCTGTCTCTATCAAGCTTCTGTTCTTTCTCTCAGCAACACCATTCATCTGAGGCGTGTAGGCAGAAGTGAATTGATGCACAATCCCTTTTCCTTACAGTACGCCTCCATCCACTGATTCTTGAATTCAGTCCCGTTGTCTGAGCGTACTTGTCTCACCTTCAGCTTGTAGAGAGATTCCAATGTGGTTACAAACTCCTTGAATGACTCAAATGTTTCTGATTTGGACTTCAGAAACATTACCCAAGAAAACCTTGAGTAGTCATCAGTAACCACAAAACTAACAAATCGCCTGCAATGCTCTTTGTACTGACTGGACCAAACAGATCCATGTGAAGAAGTTCAAGAGGAAGTTCTATTGAATGAACTTTCTTTTCCTTATGAGACTTCTTCGTCTGTTTGCCTTTCTTGCAAACTACAGAAAAATCAGGAAGTTGGAAATTCTTGATGTTAACTCCTCTCACAAGATCCTTCTGAATCAAGTGATTCATCTTCCATTGATTAATGTGTCCCATTCTCTTATGCCAGGAGATGGAGTCCTTCTCAGTGGCTTTTGATAGAAAGCACTGAACTTCAAGATCCGTTGTAGCAGCTGTTGAGAGATCCAAAACATAAAGGTCTTTATATCTTGAAGCTGTCATCAGAACTTGGTCCTCCGGAATCACGTAGTCTTTCTTTAGGACGTAACACTTCTTGTTGTCGAATATGACTTTAAATCCCTTATCACAGATTTGGACAACAGAAAGTAAGTTGTTTGGAAGTTGTTGAACGTAGTTCACCTTATCAAACTTAACTTTCTGATTCCCAACTTCTCCCTATGCTGTGATATAGCCTCCCTTGTTTCCAGCAAATGAAACATGCCCTCCTTTTATTTGCTTGACATTTGATAAAAGAGCTCTGTTTCCTGTCATGTGCCTGGATGCTCCGCTGTCTACAATCCACGTGTTGGTTTCAGCACTGTATCGAACACCCTGCACATACAATGTAAAAGATTAGTTTAGGTTAGGAACCCAAGCCTTTACTGGCTTGGGTTTCCCAGAGGCATCACACATCATGAATTCAACCCATTGACCTTTAGAGGGTGAGGGTAGCTCAGGTTCCTTCTTGTCATCATTATCAGACACAGAGGATGACTTCTCTTTCCCTAAGCCAGATTTGTGCAAAGCCTGTTTGTGATAAACAGTCGACTGGCTAATCGGTTGAACTTTAGGTTCACTAGTTCTTCTAGGTGGAACAACTTTATAACCCAAACCCTCCCCGTTGTTTCTTTCTCTCACTAAGTGTTGGACAATGTGTGATGAACTTGTCTAACTGTGCAGTTTTTGCTTTAATGAGTTTACTTCTACTTCTAGAACTGCCTTTTGCTTCTTAGTGTCTTCTAGGGAGTTAAGATAGTACCTAATGTCATTAGCTTGGTTAAATGCAACTACTTCAGTTTCCCTAAGCTGTTTAGTCAAAAGTTCTATCTTTTCTTTGTAACTATGCTCATTTTGTTTTAAAACCCTATTAGCCTCAGTGCACAGTTGCAAATCTTTTACTAAGTTATCATTATGATCTATTAACCTAGCAAATTTCTCATCTATGCTATCTCTAAAAGTATCACAATCAGAACAAGCATGATTTTTAAACAGTTGGTCAGTGGTACTTACCTGAGGAGGTTCAGAAGAGTTAGCCATCAACGCAGCATCAGATGTCTCTGGTTCTGGTGATTCTGTCTTTGCTGTTGAAGTCCCTTCTTCAGGCTTGTAGCTGACCTCAGTTGCAGTTGTCTCTTCAATATTTGACATCGCTATCTCAACTGCAATATCTCCCTCACTCGCGGAATCGTCATCTAAGTCTTCTACACTTGCAATATTGGATTCCCCTGGAGAGCAAACCGAAAGCTCCAGTCCTGTCCTTCATCATCATGAGCAGTCAAGACTTTTGGATCCTTGCTTGATGAAGTAGAACTACTAGCTTGCTTGTTTTGACGAGTGAAGGACGAGAATGGGTTCCCGTTCCCCGTCTTCTTTGGCTTAACACATTCTCTCTTGAAGTGCCCCTTCTCTCCACAGTTGAAGCAGGTCACTTTGCTCTTGTCAAAGCCAAACGTGGTGTCCTTAGTAGCAACCAAGTTCTGTCTGGTCTTTTTCACAAACTTCTTCGCCCTCCGGACAGCACTTGCTAAGGCCCACATAATGTCCATCCTCTCCAGCTCCATTTCATCCACCTGCTCGTAGTCCTCATCTGCCAGATGGCAATTTCCAATCTTCCTAGCAACAAGTCCATCATAGGAATGAATCACTGCTGCCAAGAGATCCATGTGCTCTCGAGCTACTTCCATAGTCACGTTACCGAGGTTCTCGGTCTTCAGTCTAGTAGCATTTGCTTCAGATCCAATGTAATGGGTACAAGAAGACCCTGACGTTTCTGAACCTGAAGGAGAAGCTTGTGAAGGACCAGATGAGCTAGACACAAATGCAGTCTGAAGAGGTGCTCCAGATGTCTTAGCTTGAGGAGTGGCATTGTACAAAGCTGGATTCTGAGTGTACGAAGACTTCTGAGCTCTGTACTTCATCCTAAGTGCTTCTTCTCGCAGCTTTAGAATGAAGTCATTGATATCCAACTTTGCCAACATTTCATTCTGTCTCAGGTTTGACACGAATGAAGCCCACTTTTCCGGCAATCCGTCTGCGAAATTTGACACTTTTTCTTCCATGGTAGTAGCAACACCATGTGTATGCAATTCACTCATCAGATGGTAGAATCTATCAATAATATCGTCCAAACTCTCGTTTTCCATCGATGAGAAGTTGTCAAATTCTTTCTTCAGTTCCTTAGCTTTAATTGCCTTCAGCGAAGCATTCCCGTCGTATCTCTTTTCCAGCTCATCCCACAGTTTCTTGGCCTGCTTATTCTCCGAGTACTGGTGGAAATTATCTTTAGGAATAGACTGTGTGATCAATGCATAGACTCTCTTCTCTGCATTATACTTAACCTTCTGAGCATTAGTCATCCCTCCCAAAGTAAGCTTTACTCCATCTGCTCCCACCGGCATACTGTACCCAATCTCGATAGCTTCCCACAAATTTGGATCCACTCCATTGAGGTAGATCTCAAAACGTTGTTTCCAGTGGGGAAACTCATCTAACGTTAAGAGCTTTGGTGGTTTATTATGATTCCCCACCTCACTCTCAAGTAACAGTAGGTTCTGGATCCTTGAGTCCTTCCCGGCAGTAAACGCTGACATATCTTCCATGTCAAATAACTTTAAGTCTACTAAACAAACAATCAACTGGTGCGACTGGAGGATGCGAATGGGCTATCCGTGCGAATGAACTATGCGACTGGTTCAATCGTGCGGCTGAACTACGCGATTGGTTCAGTCGTGCGAATGAAGCTGATGCGTATGAACACTACGAACAGATGGTTCAGTCGTACGAATGGAGATGCGACTAGGTCCAATCGTGCGTCTGGAGTATGCGAATGAAGTACAGTCGTGCGAATGGCTCACTCGTGCGACTGAAGCTGCTGTTTTGCGAAAATTTCTAGGTTAAACGTGTTTTAGCCGTAAAAATTCGAATTTTCGCCAACCCTAATCGCCTAAGGCCGTAGAAACCGAAACTTGATGAGCAGGGAACGTCCAAGACAACTTTTGACACAAAAGATTGCGTTTTTAGTGTAAAAACACAAACTTTTTATCAATCTTGATTGAATCACACGTAATCAAGAGCCAAAGCTCTGATACCACTTGTTAGGACCTGGTATTTGAACGAAATACCGAATGATTAACGTGTAAACCGAACCAAATAGTGCGGAATCCTATTTGATTGGCGATCCAATCAGTGAGAACGCACGTAGAATCAATAAAGTATTGAATCAAACGTTAAGAATCAATTGGGAATCGATCTACAACGTTCTATGAACTTGGAGAACGAACTAGGAGGCTTCTGGACGGCTAGGGTACGTCTGGACGGCTAGGATATAATCTCATCTATGTCATAGTTCCTGGTCTGCATGTAAGTAATCCTGATTGCCCTCAACTCATCATCTTGAGTGTTTGGTTTGGGGGCAGCCCTGATTGTAGCTTGCATAAAACCTGAAGACCCAGAGGAAGTTTCTCCCATTAGCTTCCTCTTCCTCTCTCTCTCTCCCCCTCCTCAATCTCCTCAGGAGTCAAAATCCTTTTCCCTTTGTCACCCACAGACCTTTATGACTCAGGGTGGATAGAGGTTTGGCCTTCATTGCTTGGTGTAGCATCCAAGCTCTGGCCAGAGAGAGGTTGTGAGACACCTTCACCAGTAGGTGTTTCATCGAGGGAATGAATTTCTGAAGCAGTTGTTGATGTGACAGGGCTCTCAGGCTCTATCACTAGGCCTTCAGCCAAGGTTTTCCCTTTGAAGCTAGTCTCAGGGTCTGCCTCAGCATCCAGTTGACCAATGACATTACCTGATTGCCTTTGTCTCCTTCTTAGGCTGAACTCTTTAGTAATTCTGTCTTGAATTATGAGTGCTAACCTGTCAGCTTGTCTTGATTTGCTTGGATTGACAAGTGGCATGTTGACCAGATCAAGACCTTCATAGTAGTTCAAGGTCCCAAATACTTCTTGTTGCCCTTGAACTCTGTGAAGAATAAGAGCTCTTCTACCAGCATCATACCTCCACCCAATAATGTAGTTTGAAGTTTCTTGAGTGGGGATGAATAAGCCCTTGGAATACCTTCCTCAAAGAGACTCCTGATGATAGAGTCTATAGAGTCCATATTAATGTGAACTTGAGGAAGTTGTTGAGTATGCACAATTGCAAGTGAGGATGGTGAGTCCTCAATGTCCATACTCTCTGAAGAACTCCCAGGTTCTGCGTCTGTAATGACTTTCTCCCCCTTTTTGGTAGCATCACCCTCTTGTATAGGTGAGCTAGAGGTTAGGTCAACCACATTCACAGGTTCTTGTGTTACTGGTTGAGCTCTTCTTAAGGGTCTCCCAGCTAGTTTTTCCCTGAGATAAGATATCTCAAGTTGCTGATCATTGACCCTATTGTGAAGGGTAGTCACCTGAGATTCAAGGTGACTAACCTTAGAGACTAAATAGGAGCATTTTTTGATAGTTTTTGCACCTTTAGTATCAGATTCCCCTCTTCTTTATCAGAAGAATCATTAGGGGGTGAGATGATTGGACCAAAGTCCTTTCTCTCACCACCAGCTTCAGGTTCTTGGCTGCTGGATTTCCTGTGCTCATTGACATTTTCAGTTGAGATGTCAATGGGTTGAGTTGCCATGGTTAAGGTCTTAATAATGTAATCACTTGCAAAAGTGAGAGCCTCTTCCATATGGATATCCTGATCAGGTTCAGAAGTATCCACCTCAGTTGTGGGTGACTGATGTGGGCTAGACTGAGGAGATTCAGGAGTACTCATCTCTCTTTGAGTAGGGGAAGAGAAGAGAGACTCATGGTACTCACTGAAACCTAAGTCTTCATCAGTATAGAATGAAAGGTTGGGAATGGGTTGATTTAGATCTAAAGGCTGGGGATGGTAACTGTCCCCTGAAGGTTGTTCACTTGAGTGTTGTGACTCAGAGTGAAGGCTTAAGGTGGTTGGGCTTGTGAGCTCAGCAGGGTGAGCATGAGGAACCTCAGCCCTGATTATTGAAGAGATGGGAGTGGTTTGCTCCTCAGGGGAAGTGGGAGCTCTAGTGTCCACTTCCTCCTATATTGGTGAGTATATGGGGACCTGCGCAAACTCAATACTTTGAGCAGGGGTTCGTTTGGATTTTCTTTGGTAGGTGAGGGTTACTTGTGGCCTTTTTGGTGGTAGAGAGGTAGAAGGTGTGGGTTCAACACTAGCTTGTGTTGCTAGGTTGTCACCTTGAGCAATGAGCTCTAACATTTTGGGGACAAGGGCTGTTTCTACCCTTGAGAAGCCTACAGTTGGCTTCTTCATGATTTTAAAGATGCCCGGCTTCATCTGTCCCAATTTAAGAATATTATCTGTTTCCCTCAACTGTGAGCCCAGTTCACAGTAGAGAATGTGTTGAACATATCTAGGAAACATATAATACTCTAAGGAGTCCAAGTTAGCAAGCAAATTTGTATAGACAAATTGAGAGTACCTGAACTTGACCCCTTGAACCATTCCATGCACTATGAAGGAGAGATCCTCACGAATCTGGTCCCACCCTCCATGCTTGTTTGACAAGCTGTGGATAACCACATGGAGTAGGTATTTCCACTGGGATGAGACCTTTCCTTTCCTGAAGGTCTTTACAAAGAAATCTCCCTCATAGCCCATCTGCTCAAAGGAATGATTGACAGCTTCCTTTGGGAAGGAAAACTCAGCTTCTTCATCATCCAGCTGCAAGTGAGTGTTGATGATGGCCGGAGTGATGAAGATTGTCCTCCCTTGCACTGTGGCAGACAGTGCCTTCTCCCCATCCATGATGACCTCTTGGAAGGTCTTCCAAAATTCAAGCAAATGATCCTCATAGAGAGTAGGATCAATGGTTAGGGAGGTGAAGTAGTTTGATAGAGCTAAGAAACAGCAAATCTCTGAGAAACTATCATCTTTCTCAGAGCTTAACAGAGCAACCTGGTTGTGTTGCTTGTGAAGTTGCATGGAGAAATCTGGGTTGTTTCTGCGGTTAAGGTTGGGCATTGTAGAAGCTTAAGGATGAAGAAAGATGAAAAGCAAAGGCGGTTTGGGAATTAGGTTTGAGGAATAGTATAATTGAAGAAGATAGTGAGGGAGAGGGGGAACCATTGGATATTTATGTGAAAAGGATTTGAACCAAAGTTAATGAAAGAGGATAAACTTTGAAATCCGAATGTCGGTCCCACCTCTGAAAAAGTAGTTTACTTTTGCTCAAAAAGTAGTTTTCTTGGAATTCGAAAAGCTTCCGAAGGTAAATTATCTTCGGAAGTGTTAATGAAAAAGCTTCCGAAGCTAAAATGACTTCGGAAGAATTTCCTGAGAGTTTTGAAAATTTTGCTTCGGAAGAGAAATAAAAACTTGAATGCTTTGTATATAAAACAACAAAGCTTTCGAGAGTTAATTTTGCTTCGGAAGGAAAAAGTCCTTGAAAACACATAAGTGTCTGAGACAAGTATTTAAGCTTTGGAAGATAGATTGAAACCTCTTTCGAAGGTAAAATTTCTTAGACAGTTATTTATTTTGAAGACATGATTTGCTTCCGAAGATAAAATATATCTTCCGAAGGATCAGAAAATTTTCAAGAATCTAAAGAACATCTTCAAAAAGGATTTTTTTATCCAAAGAAAACATGAGCTTATGAAAGTGATGAACTAGACAACTTAGGACACACATATTTTAAGAAATAATTAGAATTAGTTTTAAGAAAAGATCTACTCAAAGTTAATCATCCCAATAGCTGATATTAGATATTTAAATCTCTGTTCATCAAAAGCTTTTGTAAACAGATCAGCATATTGTTCATCTGTATGAACTTTGACTAGTTTAATTAATCCCTTTTCATAGTTATCTCTTATTAAGTGATACTTGATATTGATGTGTTTGGTCCTTGAGTGCTGCACATGATTCTCTGTGATAGAGATAGCACTATTGTTGTCTATGTGAATGGGGGTCTCTTTGAAGTTAAATCCATAGTCCAACATCTGATTTTGAATCCAAAGCACTTGAGCACCAACTTGCAGCAGCAATGTATTCAGCCTCAGCAGTTGATGCAGAGCCACATGATTGTTTTTTGCATTGCCATGAGACAACCATTCCACCAAGGAATTGACATCCCCCAGATGTAGACTTTGCAGTCATATTGCAACCACCATAATCACTATCTGTATAAGCATACAGATTGAAGTCAGGATTCTTTGGATACCATAAACCAAGTGTTGAAGCACCTTTGAGATATCTTAAAATCCTCTTGACAATGATGAGGTGAGACATCTTAGGGTTGGCTTGATATCTTGCACAAATGCATGTAGCAAACATGATATCAGGCCTGCTAGCAGTAAGATACATAAGAGACCCAATCATAGCCCTGTATAAGTGTTCATCTACACACTCCCCCTCAAGATCAGGTCCAAGGGAGTGGTTTCTGGCTATGGGTGTCTTAGCAATCTTACAATCAGTCATGTTGAACCTCTTGAGTATGTCCTGAACATACTTTGACTGACTTATAAAGATACCATCATCAACTTGCTTCACTTGAATTCCCAGAAAGAAATTGAGTTCTCCCATTGCACTCATTTCAAATCTGTCTTTCATCAGCTTCTTAAAGTCTTTGCAGAGCTTTGGATTAGTTGAACCAAAGATGATCTCATCCACATACACTTGAACTAGCAATATGTCATTTTCCTGTCCTTTGATGAAGAGAGTTCCATCTATAGTACCTCTTCTGTATCCATGCTTGCAAAGATACTTAGACAATGTCTCATACCATTTCCTGGGTGCCTGATGCAGCCCATAAAGAGCTTTGTCAAGCTTGCAGACATAATCAGGATGACCAGGGTCTACAAAACCAGGTGGCTGTTTGACATACACCTCTTCATCAATCACTCCATACAGAAAAGCACACTTCACATCAAGTTGAAAGACCTTGAAGTTCTTGGATGCAGCAAATGCTAGGAATATCCTAACAACTTCTAATCTTGCAACTGGAGCAAAGACATCAGTGTAGTCAATCCCTTCTTCTTGTGTATATCCTTGAACAACTAGTCTAGCCTTGTTCTTGATGATAATGCCTCTATCATCCTTCTTATTCCTAAACACCCATTTGGTTCCAATGGTGGTCTTCCCATGAGGAAGAGGACAAAGGTTCCAAACTTTTTGCTTTTTGAATTGAAGCAACTCTTGTTGCATAGCTTCAACCCAACTTCCATGCTTTAGAGCCTCATCAACTTTCTTTGGCTCTATCTGGGATAAGAAACAGGAGTGAAGACAAACATTTGCTTCATGGGTTTGTCCTCTTGTTCTTACCCCTGTGACAACATCTCCAATGATGTTTGTGGTGGGGTGAGACTTGTGGATCCTAAGCTAAGGGATCACAACAAGTTGCTGAGAAAGATCTAAATTTGAGAAATTTAGATCTGGCATAGATGCTTCACCCTCCGCATCACCACACTTATCAAGATTTACTAGATCCAATGAGTGTGTGACATCATTGATGTTGTCATCTATGGTGTGGTTATTAGCATCAAGGAATTCTTGATCACTTTCACCACCACCATTGTTGTCTTCCACAATTGAGGTATCCTTATCTGGTTGTGGAACCTCTGAGCTGGAATTTGAAGGCACCCCAGATGTATCAACAGAGTTTGTCATTATAGTGCTGATAGAAACCTTATTTGCTGAAGTAGTTCCAACTGGAGCTGAAGATGTATGAGTTGAAGGTCTTCTTAGCTCAAATCTTGGATCAGGATCATCTGTATTTAAATTTTCTACAGATCCTGAAATATTCTCACAAGATTTGTTAAAACAGTTGGTAACTAAATCAAGATCAAATAGCCAATCAGGACCAGAATCAGGCACACAAGGTGTGTGTTCATTGAAAGTCACATTGGCTGACTCCTCAATAATTCTAGTTCTGAGATTGTATACTCTATAAGCCTTAGCCTGGGAAGAGTATCCAATGAAGTGTCCATCATCTGATTTTTCAGCAAATTTGGCAATTTGATCTTTGGTATTCAAGATGGTGCAAGGACATCCAAATGACTGAGAAAGCCAATGAAAGGTTTTTTCTTGTGCCAAAGTTCATAAAGAGTCTTACCATGTGTCTTAACTACTAAAACTCTGTTTTGCACATAGCAAGCAGTGTTTACTGCCTCTACCCAGAAGGTGATGGGCAGTTTAGAGTCAGACAACATAGTTCTTGAAGCTTCAATTAGTGTCCTGCTTCTAATTGTAATAAGTGTAGGGGAGTAGTGATAGATTTCCTTTCCTTAGGTTTGTGAGATACCTTATGCTTCTTCCTTTTCAGGCATGCAACACAACGATCATCACTTGTAAACTCTTTCTTTGGCATTCCAGTTACCGAATCATGTTTAATTAGTTTATTCATGTTCTTGAAGTTTACATGGCACATTCTTTTATGCCATAGGAAAGACTCATTACTATTGGCTTTAGACAGAAAGCATGAAACTTCTCCAGAGGGAGATGTTTCTTGCAAGTCCATCTTGTACATGTTCCCTTTTCTGGGGGCTCTAAGCAGGATGTGCTCATGAGGAATGACCACTCCAGGCTTGAGAACAATGCACTCATGCTCAGTAAAGAGCATGTTATGACTCTGATCACAAAATTGGGATACACTTAGAAAATTGTACCCAAGCTCCTTGACAAAGATTACCTTTTCAATGCTGAGCTTACCATTTGTGACCTTGCCCTTTCTAGAAATGTAACCACCTTCATCTCCTCCAAAAGCAACTGGTCCTCCATCAATCCTTTCAAAGTTATGGAATAGTGACCAATTGCCTGTCATGTGCCTGGAACAACCACTATCAATGATCCAGACATTCTTGTTTGTCTTGAGCTGTTCCTGCACAAAGAAAATGATTAGTTACATTTGGAAACCTAAGCCTTATTTGTCTTGGGCTCACTAAGTATAATAGAAGGTAATGCAATAGTAATAGATCCTATGGTTGTGCTAGGAGGATCTTGAGCTGTTGTTGATGGAGAATTTTCAGTCACTTGGTCTTTCTTAGCCTTCCACACCACCTTTGGAGTCTTGGACTTGACCTTCGAAACTTTGGAAGCTTTTGGGACTTCGGAAGTTTTGATGACTGAACCTTCGGAAGATTCTGCAGTCACTACAGTAGACTTCAGTGCTTGAGAAGAATTCCTCTCTTTCGAGACCAACTTCTCTTCCGAAGGTAATTTTCCATTTGCCTTCTTCTTAGATTTGGAGCTTTCGAAGGAAACATATTTTCCTTCCGAAGCTTGAATCTTCTTGGAACTCTTTGAAGTCTTTGTCTTGGTCATATGGACAGTACTTTTAGGATTGTATGGACAATCCTTAGCAGTGTGAGAGGTACTTTCACGCATGACACACCCCATTTTCTTCTTCACAAGAGTCTTCTTATGAGAACAAGACTGTCTTTGGTCACATTCCTTCTCCACCTTCATCTTTACAGATGCTGAGACAGTCCTTATGGGCTGGGAACTGTTCTTGGAGTTTGATGGTCCAGGCTGTGCAGTAGTGGTACACAGCAGATCAGTCTTCTTCTTGGTACTGAGATGATTTGAACAAGAACCAGAACTCTTAATTGAAAATTTTTGGTTGATGTCTTCAGTCTTTACCACTTCAAACCCTGTAGAGATAAAAACTTGTTTCTGCTTAGAGTCAAAAGTAGTCTTGATCTCTTGAGCCTTTCTTGCTTTTCTTTTGCTCTTCCTGATCAAGTTCTTTCTCATTGACTTGGTCATCACAATAATCTTCTTCTCCTCAGAAGGATAGTGGCCCTTCTTAGAATCCACCTCTTCACTCTTCTCAGAGGAATTCTTCACTATCTCTTCTTCATCCTCTTCACTCATAGGATCTATGAGAGGAACCTCATCTTCACAAGTTCCACACCTAGGAGATCTTACTGACAAGATTGTGTGTGGAGGAGCTATCTCATTTGATCCCAGTCCCTGTCTATTTTGATAACATACCTTGTTGTGCAGAGATGAGGATATCATGTTCTTGAAGGTCTCTTCTTCAAGAACACTCTTTTCTGCCCTGGCTTTGCTAATCATAAGCTCAGCCTGGCACTCAGTCAGCTTGGTTATGAGATCTTTGATTTGAGTCCTAAAATCCGTATGCTCATGTTTTAGAACTGAAATGGTTTTCTCTAAGTCCTCTATCTTTAGTTTATAATCATTTTCAGACTTTCTAAAATCAGATATTAAAATATTTAAGGACTCAAGATCAGATCTCATCTCCAAGTTATAGGACCTGTATCTATTAACTTTAGCAATGCATTCAGGAGTACAGAGATGTTCCAAGACCTTGGCTTCATCATGATCTGCCATTAGTGCTTGGTT
Source organism: Flaveria ramosissima (assembly GCA_025215565.1). Lineage (NCBI taxonomy): Eukaryota > Viridiplantae > Streptophyta > Magnoliopsida > Asterales > Asteraceae > Flaveria > Flaveria ramosissima. The sequence continues at coordinate 36,086,189 of CM046038.1, forward strand.
TGGAGAAGTATCTCCCACCTGAAAGCTCCAGCAAAGCCTCCTTCTTCAATAGCAACAACAGCTTGTTGCTTTAGCTTCTCATTATGGGGGGCCTTCTTAGTGTAGTTTGGTCTGTTTTGTGCTTGGCCACCATTTGTTCTGGGTGCTTTACACTCTCTGGCAAGGTGGCCCATCAAGTTACAGTTGTAACACTTGACTTTGATGTGATTTATGTGATATGTTAGGCATGGCGGTGCAATTGTTGCATAGTATGTATGATGTGCATGATGTGATTTATGTTTGATGCGTATGATGATGCTGTATGTTTATATGTATGTTATGTTTCTTATTATGTATGTTTATCTTTCTATGGCTTTGCGTTGAACGTTAATGAATGAAATGAAAGTATTATGTAACGTAAAGTGGAAGATAATTAAAAGAGGAATGTGATGAATGAATGCATGCATAGATGAATGAATGAAATCGCGAGAGGCTGCAAGTGAAGCGTAGTGAAGTGCACGGCTCTAAATGCCTCAAGCTCAACCGCGTGAGGTTCAGCTATCCTATAGTGTGCACGCAAGGGTTCCAGTCTTTGTGGCTGACCTTCGATGATGTACCCATTTCGATGGGGGTGATGTACCCATTTTGATGGGGGTGATGTACCCATTTCGATGGGGGTGATGTACCCATTTCGATGGGGGTGATGTACCCATTTCGATGGGGGTGATGTACCCATTTCGATGGGGGTGATGTACCCATTTCGATGGGGGTGATGTACCCATTTCGATGGGGGTGATGTACCCATTTCGATGGGGGTGATGTACCCATTTTGATGGGGGTGATGTACCCATTTCGATGGGGGTGATGTACCCATTTCGATGGGGGTGGTGTATCCATTTCGATGGGGGTGTAGTACCTATGTTGATGTGGGTGAAATATTTGATGGTTACCCGAGTTACGCATATCTTCGGGGGTGTGGCATAAAGCCAAGTATATACATGAGTTGAACAACCCTGCTATTGTAATAGATTCGTATAGCGTGCAATCGTTGAAATTGTTAATGAGGTGAGTGACTTCGTGTTGCAACAGACTCGGATAGAGTTTAATCCCTGTGATTGACTTGTATGGGATCTTTGTCGCGTATCCCGGTGTTGTGTCAGTCTTCGGACATGAGTCGGGGCTGGTGAGCAGGTCCCGGCACAACATCAGCTTTCGAGCATGAGTCGGGGATATTGCACAAGACAAGATTCGAGTAATAAAGAGTAATGAGCAAGGAGATGAATGGAAGAATGAATGTATGAAATGAACGTTAACAAAATATCCTAATAATGTATGAAATGGGATCCTTGTCATTCGACCTCAGTAATCGTGGCTGTGTGCCATGAAGAGAATAAAGCCTGACAGGATCTAGAAAGAAGTGAAAGATAATGATGTATGATAAATGATGAATGTAATGAACGTAATGTTGAACATAATAATGATATTATCTGTATGTACGTATGATGTGTGAACGCATGTATGTAACGAATGTTTATATAAAGAAAGTAAAGAACGGTTTTACGAAAGAAAAGTAAGTTTTATTATAAAACTAGAACTCACTCAGCAACGCTGACTTTGATGTGTTTCCAGTTGGCAGGTATGTTGCTGAGGATGGCACGGGGCGGCTACTCAGCGTATTTTGGATGGCATCTTTATGTTTAATGCTTTTGTAATAAATGTGTCATGATATTGTTAAAGAACGATTGTACTATTGTGCAAAAGTATTTTTATGGAATGAAATTGTGTTTTTAATGTTTCCGCTGCAACTATTTATAAAAGGAAAAATGTAAATATATGTTTTAAGTGCAATTAATGACCAACTGTAGGCGTCCCGGGAACGGGGCCTTACAAGTTGGTATCAGAGCCAAAGTTTAAGTACCGGGCCGGGTAGAATCCGGTTGGAAAGAATTGGGTAAATATTTTCAAAAACCTAATCTTAAACTGAGAATGGGACGGAAAGGGAATGGGATGCCAATCTGAGTAGCTGCGCACCAACAGGTATTTTTGTAAAGTTAACCAGTATTACATGCGCATGTTATGTGGTTTATGTGTTGCTGGTAGAATTAGATACTGATGTAGTCAGGATGGGTAATGCTCGGAGTATGAAGGGTAAAGTAAGTGGCTAATCACAACTGGCCACTGTAATTAGGGACTTTAATATACTTGACATAAACTGAGCTGTTCCTTGAATGACCGTGTTAGTGTTTGAATCTTTCAGTGTGTTTAGAGAATGGCCGGTGGAAGATCTTCGAAAGCTTCTCGTGGTGGAGGTGGTGGTGGACGTGGTGCTGAACCACGGGTCACAAGAGGAAGGTCTAGGGCTAAAAGAGTAGTTCATGAAGAACCCGAGACCCCTCATCCTGATGGCGGTGATGAGAATGCTAATCAGAGGGCCTCGGTGAGAGAGGCGGTCGTGGAAGAAGTGCATCAGGTATTGCAGACGATCCTACCGTCTGTGGTGACCGAAGTGATAAGAACTGTTAGAGATGAGGAGAGAAAGAAAGGGTTAGACCTTCAGGTGAAAGGAGACGACCCGAGACTGAAACGGTTCTCTCTGATGACGAAGAGGAAGAAGAAGAGGAAGAGCCTGCGCCGGATTTGGCACGAGGCTGTAACTATGGGGAGTTTTAGCGATGCAACCCCCCTACTTTTGATGGTAATGGCACTGCTGCTGCTGGTCACCGGTGGGTGAGGGAGATGGAAGCTGTCTTAAATATCAGCGAGTGCCGAGAGGATCAGAAGGTAAAGTTTGCTACCCACTCTTTCGTGGATTCAACTTTGTGCTGGTGGGACAACATAGTCCAAGTTGAGGGTTGTCGGGCTATCGGAAGGATGAGATGGTCAAAATTGAAAAGGCTGGTGATTGAGGAGTTCTGTCTTCACCGTGAGATGGATAAAGTTGAAAGAGAGTTCCTGCAGCTGGAGGCGGGAACAATGACTCATCAGCAATACACCACCAAGTTCAACGAAATGGCACGGCTGGTGCCGGATCAGGTGACACCCCTCTCACGAAAGATCAAGAGGTATATTTATGGCTTGCAAGCGGACATTCGTAGGCACATGATTGCTGCCCGACCGAGCACGTTTAGGTCGGCGGTTGATTTAGCGGGAAGATTATACGATGAAAGATTGATGGTGGTGACAGAAGGTAGCAAGAAAGGAGATGGTGATCGGGATTGGAACGGGAAGCGATTGGGACGCGGCGGAGCCGCTCCAAGTAATAAAGGTGCACGGGTGGATGACCAGCGTGTGGTCATAAATGATGTGGGTTCGGAAAGGTGTGACAAGTGTGGACACAGGCACCCCGGGGAATGTAGATTGGGGACTAATGCCTGCTTTCGTTGTGGAAGGACCGGGCATGTAGCGAAGAACTGCGGTATGGGGGGAAGTATTATTCTTGTGGTGAGGAAGGTCATAAGAGCAGGGACTGTAAGAAGCAAAGGGCTGAAGGTTCGGGAGTAAAGAAGATCAGAGGAAGCTAGGACGGACTTCGATGTTGTGTCAGGTATGTTCCTAGTAAATAGATCCTTAGCTGGTGTTATTTAATGCTGGCGTTAGTAAAAGTTTTATTCCTGCTGCTTTCTGTGCTAAATTGCCTGTTAGTGGTAAGAATATAGATACGCCATTCGATATAGCCCTAAGAGTGAATTGTTTGGCGGACTACGGAGCGAACACTATGTGTTGCAAAAAGATGATACGGTTGACAGCGCCTGAGGGGATCACGATGATGGTTTAAGGTGATTAAGTCACGACGATTCCGAATGTGATTTCGATAACAGTGGCGGGAAGGTGCATGAAGCGTGATATGGTGGAGTACGAGATTACATGCCTTACTTGTTTACAAGTGAAGACCGAGCACCAAATGCCGTATAGAAAGTAATGAGGTGATCGAGGCCACGATCGAGAAGCTCGAAAGGATTAAAGCATTGACGAAGCTAGCCAAAGTTAGATAAGAAGTCGTGTGTGGATAAACGACGTAGACCGATTCAACTCCAGGTGGGAGACTGGAAAAAGAGATGAGACAGAATTGCTCGCGGCGGTTTAAGAAATAACAGGTTTCGGGGACGAAACCTATATAAGGGGGGTGGACTTGTAACACCCGAAAATTTCCTTTGAAGCCGGCGAAAGTAGAAAAAGAAATAAAGTCCAAGTCGAGGGACCAAACTCGCCAACGAGAGAAACTTGATGAGTGGGAGTATAAAAGGGGGGAGACACCCCAACCTTTCTCATTTTCAGCCATCAAGAAGAGAAGAGAGAAAGAAGAGAAAAGAGAAGAAGTGTTGGTTCGGGTTGGTTCGAGTATCCAAAATCGTTGAGGAGCGAGTCAAATCGAAGCTCTACTCGACGGGATCATTAAGGTGAGTTCTAGGACCCCTCTTTTACATGTTTTCAACTGATTTTGGGGCTGGAACACATCTGAAAACCTATTTTTGAGTTTTTGGGTGAAGACCCATTTTGATGCATGTATGTATGTGTATGATGCGTTTGAGGCTTGATTTCTTGCTTGTTATGCTTGTATGAGGTCGTGGTATGTTTCCCTAAGGTTTAGGATGGTTGATTTGAGCTTAAAAGAGGTTTGGAAGAGGTTGGAGCTCGAAAACCCGCGGCTGCAGTCGAGTGAACTGCATTTTGCACCAGCTAGGGCTAGGGGACCGATTGGAGGGCAATTGGAGGCCATTCGGACGATTGGAGTGCGACTGAGGTCCATGCGCACGCTTTCCATGCGACTGAGGTCCATATGTACGATGGTCATGCGACCGAAGTTCATGTGCTGGGGAGTCATGTGATTGAAAGATGGTGCGACTGAGGTCCATACGCACAAAGGTTATGCGGCTGAAGTCCATGTGCCTGGAGGCCATGCGACTGAGTTTAATTCGCACAGAGGGTATGCGACTGAAGCCCATACGCCTGAATTCATGTGACTGAAGACCATACGCATGAAAGCTGTGCGACTGAGAGTCCATACGCATAGATGTTCATTCGCCCATAGTCCATTCGCATAGGGTCCATTCGCATAGATGCCCATTCGCCTAAGTGTTCAGAGATGATAGCCGAGATGAAATTCCTCGATGATGTGATGGGCATGGACGGTATAAGGTGACGCAGGATGATGAGCTAATGATGATGATGATGATGGAGATGATAATGATATGTATGACGTTATGTGATATGTTAGGCATGGCGGTGCAACTGTTGCATAGTATGTATGATGTGCGTGATGTGATTTATGTTTGATGCGTATGATGATGTTGTATGTTTATGTGTATGTTATGTTTCTTATTATGTATGTTTATCTTTCTATGGCTTTGCGTTCAACGTTAATGAACGAAATGAAAGTATTATGTAACGTAAAGTGGAAGATAATAAAAAAAGGAACGTGATGAATGAATGCATGCATAGATGAATGAATGAAATCGCGACAGGCTGCAAGTGAAGCGTAGTGAAGTGCACGGCTCTAAATGGCTCAAGCTCAACCGCGTGAGGTTCAGCTATCCTATAGTGTGCACGCAAGGGTTCCAGTCTTTATGGCTGACCTTCGATGATGTACCCATTTCGATGGGGGTGATGTACCCATTTTGATGGGGGTGATGTACCCATTTCGATGGGGGTGATGTACCCATTTCGATGGGGGTGATGTACCCATTTCGATGGGGGTGATGTACCCATTTCGATGGGGGTGATGTACCCATTTCGATGGGGGTGATGTACCTATTTCGATGGGGGTGATGTACCCATTTCGATGGGGGTGATGTACCCATTTCGATGGGGGTGTAGTACCTATGTTGATGTGGGTGAAATATGTGATGGTTACCCGATTTACGCATAACTTCGGGGGTGTGGCATAAAGCCAAGTATATACATGAGGTGAGCAACCCTGCTGTTGTAACAGACTCATATAGAGTGGAATCGTTGAGATTGTTAATGAGGTGAGTGACTTCGTGTTGCAACAGACTCGGATAGAGTTCAATCCCTGTGATTGACTCGTAAGGGATCTTTGTCGCGTATCCCGGTGTTGTGTCAGTCTTCGGACATGAGTCGGGGGCTGGTGAGCAGGTCTCGGCACAACATTAGCTTTCGAGCATGAGTCGGGGATATTGCATGAGACAAGATTCGAGTAATAAAGAGTAATGAGCAAGGAGATGAATGGAAGAATGAATGTATGAAATGAACGTTAACAAAATATCCTAATAATGTACGAAATGGGATCCTTGTCATTCGACCTCAGTAATCGTGGCTGTGTGCCATGAAGAGGGTAAAGCATGATAGGATCAAGAAAAAAGTGAATGATAATGATGTATGATAAATGATGAATGTAATGAATGTAATGATGAAGATAATAATGATATTATCTGTATGTATGTATGATGTGTGAACGCATGTATGTAACGAATGTTTTTATAAAGAAAGTAAAGAACGGTTTTACGAAAGAAAAGTAAGTTTTATTATAAAACTAGAACTCACTCAGCAACGCTGACTTTGATGTGTTTCCAGTTGGCAGGTAAGTTGCTGAGGATGGCACGGGGCGGCTACTCAGCGTATTTTGGATGGCATCTTTATGTTTAATGCTTCTGTAATAAATGTGTCATGATATTGTTAAAAGAACGATTGTACTATTGTGCAAAAGTATTTTGATGGAATGAAATTGTGTTTTTAATGTTTCCGCTGCAACTATTTATGAAAGGAAAAATGTAAATATATGTTTTGAGTGCGATGAATGACCAACTGTAGGCGTCCCGGGAACGGGACCTTACAAGTTGGTATCAGAGCCAAAGTTTAAGTGAATTGGGTAAATATTTTCAAAAACCTAATCTTAAACTGAGAATGGGATGGAAAGGGAATGGGATACCAATCTGAGTAGCTGCGCGCCATCAGGTTTTTTTGTAAAGTTAACCGGTATTACGTGCGCATGTTATGTGGTTTATGTGTTGCTGGTAGAATTAGATACTGATGTAGTCAGGATAGGTAATGCTCGGAGTATGAAGAGTAAAGTAAGTGGCTAATCACAACTGGCCACTGTAATTAGGGACTTACTATACTTGACATAAACTGAGCTGTTCCTTGAATGACCGTGTTAGTGTTTGAATCTTTCAGTGTGTTTAGAGAATGGCCGGTGGAAGATCTTCGAAAGCTTCTCGTGGTGGAGGTGGTGGTGGACGTGGTGCTGAACCACGGGTCACAAGAGGAAGGTCTAGGGCTAAAAGAGTAGTTCATGAAGAACCCGAGACCCCTCATCCTGATGGCGGTGATGAGAATGCTAATCAGAGGGCCTCGATGAGAGAGGCGGTCGTGGAAGAAGTGCATCAGGTCTTGCAGACGATCCTACCGTCTGTGGTGACCGAAGTTATAAGAACTGTTAGAGATGAGGAGAGGAAAGAAAGGGGTAGACCTTCAGGTGAAAGGAGACGACCCCGAGACTGAAACGGTTCTCTCCGATGACGAAGAGGAAGAAGAAGAGGAAGAGCCTGCGTCGGATTTGGCACGAGGCTGTAACTATGGGGAGTTTTAGCGATGCAAGCCCCCTACTTTTGATGGTAATGGCACTGCTGCTGCTGGTCACCGGTGGGTGAGGGAGATGGAAGCTGTCTTAAATATCAGCGAGTGCCGAGAGGATCAAAAGGTAAAGTTTGCTACCCACTCTTTCGTGGATTCAGCTTTGTGCTGGTGGGACAACATAGTCCAAGTTGAGGGTAGTCGGGCTATCGGAAGGATGAGATAGTCAGAATTGAAAAGGCTGGTGATTGAGGAGTTCTGTCTTCACCGTGAGATGGATAAAGTTGAAAGAGAGTTCCTGCAGCTGGAGGCGGGAACAATGACTCATCAGCAATACACCACCAAGTTCAACGAAATGGCACGGCTGGTGCCGGATCAGGTGACACCCCTCTCACGAAAGATCAAGAGGTATATTTATGGCTTGCTAGCGGACATTCGTAGGCACATGATTGCTGCCCGACCGAGCACGTTTAGGTTGGCGGTTGATTTAGCGGGAAGATTATACGATGAAAGATTGATGGTGGTGACAGAAGGTAGCAAGAAAGGAGATGGTAATCGGGATTGGAACGGGAAGCGATTGGGACGCGGCGGAGCCGCTCCAAGTAATAAAGGTGCACGGGTGGATGACCAGCGTGTGGTCATAAATGATGTGGGTTCGGAAAGGTGTGACAAGTGTGGACACAGGCACCCCGGGGAATGTAGATTGGGGACTAATGCCTGCTTTCGTTGTGGAAGGACCGGGCATGTAGCGAAGAACTGCGGTATGGGGGGAAGTATTATTCTTGTGGTGAGGAAGGTCATAAGACCAGGGACTGTAAGAAGCAAAGGGCTGAAGGTTCGGGAGTAAAGAAGATCAGAGGAAGCTAGGACGGACTTCGATGTTGTGTCAGGTATGTTCCTAGTAAATAGATCCTTAGCTGGTGTTATTTAATGCTGGCGTTAGTAAAAGTTTTATTCCTGCTGCTTTCTGTGCTAAATTGCCTGTTAGTGGTAAGAATATAGATACGCCATTCGATATAGCCCTAAGAGTGAATTGTTTGGCGGACTACGGAGCGAACACTATGTGTTGCAAAAAGATGATACGGTTGACAGCGCCTGAGGGGATTACGATGATGGTTTAAGGTGATTGAGTCACGACGATTCCGAATGTGATTTCGATAACAGTGGCGGGAAGGTGCATGAAGCGTGATATGGTGGAGTACGAGATTAAATGCCTTACTTTTTACAAGTGAAGGCCGAGCACCAAATGCCGTATAGAAAGTAATGAGGTGATCGAGGCCACGATCGAGAAGCTCGAAAGGAATAAAGCATTGATAAAGCTAGCCAAAGATAGATAAGAAGTCGTGTGTGGATAAACGACGTAGACCGATTGAACTCCAGGTGGGAGACTGGAAAAAGAGATGAGACAGAATTGCTCGCGGCGGTTTAAGGAATAACAGGTTTCGGGGACGAAACCTATATAAGGAGGGTGGACTTGTAACACCCTGAAATTTCCTTTGAAGCCGGCGAAAGAAGAAAAAGAAATAAAGTCCAAGTCGAGGGACCAAACTCACCAACGAGAGAAACTTGATGAGTGGGAGTATAAAAGGGGGGAGACACCCCAACCCTTCTCATTTTCAGCCATCAAGAAGAGAAGTGAGAAAGAAGAGAAAATAGAAGAAGTGTTGGCTCGGGTTGGTTCGAGTATCCAAAATCGTTGAGAAGCGAGTCAAATCGAAGCTCTACTCGACGGGATCATTAAGGTGAGTTCTAGGACCCCTCTTTTACACGTTTTCAATAGATTTTGGGGCTGGAACACATTTCAAAACCTATTTTTGAGTTTTTGGGTGAAGACCCGTTTTGATGCATGTATGTATGTGTATGATGCGTTTGAGGCTTTATTTCTTGCTTGGTTATGCTTGTATGAGGTCGTGGTATGTTTCCCTAAGGTTTAGGATGGTTGATTTGAGCTTAAAAGAGGTTTGGAAAAGGTTGTAGGTCGAAAACCCGCGGCTGCAGTTGAGTGAACTGCATTTTGCACCAGCTAGGGCTAGGCGACCGACTGGAGGGCGATTGGAGGCCATTCGGACGATTGGAGTGCGACTGAGGTCCATGCCCACGCTTGCCATGTGAGTGAGGTCCATACGCACGATGGTCATGCGACCGAAGTTCATGTGCTGGGGAGTCATGCGATTGAAAGATGGTGCGACTGAGGTCCATACGCACAAAGGTTATGCGACTGAAGTCCATGCGCCTGGAGGCCATGCGACTGAGGTTCATTCGCACAGAGGGTATGCGACTAAAGCCCATACGCCTGAATTCATGCGACTGAAGACCATACGCATGAAAGCTGTGCGACTGAGAGTCCATACGCATAGATGTTCATTCGCCCATAGTCCATTCGCTCGCATAGATGCCCATTCGCCTAAGTGTTCAGAGATGATAGCCGAGATGAAATTCCTCGATGATGTGATGGGCATGGACGGTATAAGAAGACGCAGGATGATGAGCTAATGTTGATGATGATGATGGAGATGATAATGATATGTATGATGTTATGTGATATGTTAGGCATGGCGGTGCAACTGTTGCATAGTATGTATGATGTGCGTGATGTGATTTATGTTTGATGCGTATGATGATGTTGTATGTTTATGTGTATGTTATGTTTCTTATTATGTATGTTTATCTTTCTATGCCTTTGCGTTGAACATTAATGAATGAAATGAAAGTATTATGTAACGTAAAGTGGAAGATAATAAAAAGAGGAACGTGATGAATGAATGCATGCATAGATGAATGAATGAAATCGCGAGAGGCTGCAAGTGAAGCGTAGTGAAGTGCACAGCTCTAAATGCCTCAAGCTCAACCGTGTGAGGTTCAGCTATCCTATAGTGTGCACGCAAGGGTTCCAGTCTTTGTGGCTGACCTTCGATGATGTACCCATTTCGATGGGGGTGATGTACCCATTTTGATGGGGGTGATGTACCCATTTCGATGGGGGTTATGTACCCATTTCGATGGGGGTGATGTACCCATTTTGATGGGGGTGATGTACCCATTTCGATGGGGGTGATGTACCCATTTCGATGGGGGTGATGTACCCATTTCGATGGGGGTGATGTACCCATTTCGATGGGGGTGATGTACCCATTTCGATGGGGGTGATGTACCCATTTCGATGGGGGTGATGTACCCATTTTGATGGGGGTGTAGTACCTATGTTGATGTGGGTGAAATATGTGATGGTTACCCGAGTTACACATAACTTCGGGGGTGTGGCATAAAGCCAAGTATATACATGAGGTGAGCAACCCTGCTGTTGCAACAGACTCGTATAGCGTGCAATCGTTGAGATTTTTAATGAGGTGAGTGACTTCGTGTTGCAACAGACTCGCATAGAGTTCAATCCCTGTGATTGACTCGTAAGGGATCTTCGTCGCGTATCCCGGTGTTGTGTCAGTCTTCGGACATGAGTCGGGGGCTGGTGAGCAGGTCCCAGCACAGCATCAGCTTTCGAGCATGAGTCGGGGATATTGCACGAGACAAGATTCGAGTAATAAAGAGTAATGAGCAAGTAGATGAATGGAAGAATGAATGTATGAAATGAACGTTAACGAAATATACTAATAATGTACGAAATGGGATCCTTGTCATTCGACCTCAGTAATCGTGGCTGTGTGCCATGAAGAGGGTAAAGCCTGACAGGATCTAGAAAGAAGTGAAAGATAATGATGTATGATAAAAGATGAATGTAATGAACGTAATGATGAAGATAATAATGATATTATCTGTATGTACGTATGATGTGTGAACGCATGTATGCAACGAATGTTTTTATAAAGAAAGTAAAGAACAGTTTTACGAAAGAAAAGTAAGTTTTATTATAAAACTAGAATTCACTCAGCAACGCTGACTTTGATGTGTTTCCAGTTGGCAGGTATGTTGCTGAGGATGGCACGGGGCGGCTACTCAGCGTATTTTGGATGGCATCTTTATGTTTAATGGTTTTGTAATAGATGTGTCATGATATTGTTAAAAGAACGATTGTACTATTGTGCAAAAGTATTTTGATGGAATGAAATTGTGTTTTTAATGTTTCCGCTGCAACTATTTATGAAAGGAAAAATGTAAATATATGTTTTAAGTGCGATGAATGACCAACTGTAGGCGTCCGGGGAACGGGGCCTTACATTAGATGAAGAAGATAGTGAAGGGGGGGGGACCGTTGGGTATATACATAAAATGGATTTAGACAAAGTTAATGAAAAATGATAAACTTTGAAATCCGGATGTTGATCCCACCTCTAAAAAAGTAGTTTGCTTTTGCCCAGAAAGTAGTTTTCTTGAAAGTCTATAATCTTCCGAAGGTAATTTTGCCTCGGAAGTTTTTATGAAAAGCTTCTGAAGCCAAAATGACTTCGGAAGATATTCTAAAGAGTTTTGAAAATTTTGCTTTGAAAGAGATTTAATACTTAGAGCATTTTATTCTTAGTAGAATAAAACTTCCGAGACTAAATTGCTTTCAGAAGAAAATTGTTCTTCAAAAACATACAAGTACTCAAGTTAAATTTAAGCTTCGAAAGATATTTCTAAAATTTCTTCCAAATGTAAATCTACTGAAGTAGTTATTTGTTTTCTAATACATAAGTTTTTCTCAAAGGTCATTTCATATCTTCCGAGGGATAAAAAGATCAAAATTTTTAAAAATCTAAGGAATGTCTTTCAAAAAGATTTTTCTTCCATAGTAAACAAGAGCTTATGAAGGTGATAAAATAGACAACTTAGGACACATAGGTTTTAGAAATAATATGATTAAGTTTTTAAGAAAAACTACTCAAAGTTAATCATCCCAATAGCTGATACAAGATATTTAAATCTCTGCTCATCAAAAACTTTAGTGAACAGATCAACATATTGTTTATTTGTGTCAACTTTGACTAGTTTCATTCTTTCTCAACCTTCAACTTCTTCCGATCCTCTTTAAGCAGGAAGTGCGATCTGCTCCCCTAGTAGGATTTGAACCTACGACCAGTCAGTTAACAACCGACCGCTCCCCTTTTGAAAGTTATCTCTAATCAAATGATACGTGATATTGATGTGCTTTGTCCTTGAGTGCTGCATAGGATTCTCTGTGATTGAGATAGCACTGTTGTTGTCTATGTGGATGAGAGTCTTCTTGAAGTTGAATCCATAGCCTAACATCTGATTCTGAATCCAAAGCACTTGAGCATAGCAGCTTGCAACAACAATGTATTCAGCTTCAGCAGTTGATGCAGACACACAGGATTGTTTTTTGCATTGCCAAGAGACTATCCTTCCACCAAGAAATTGACATCCCCTTGATGTAGACTTTGTAGTCATATTGCAGCCACCATAGTCACTATCTGTATAGGCATACAGATTGAAGTCAGAATTCTTTGGATACCAAAGGCCAAGTGTTGGAGCACCTTTGAGATATCTTAAAATCCTCTTGACAGTGACTAGGTGTGACATCTTAGGGTTGGCTTGATATCTTGCACAAATACATGTGGCAAACATGATATCAGGCCTGCTAGCTGTGAGGTACATAAGAGACCTAATCATAGTCCTGTAAAGATGTTCATCCACACACTCCCCCTCAAGAACATATCAAGGGAGTGATTCTGGCTATGGGTGTCTTAGCAACCTTACAATCAGTCATGTTGAATCTTTTAAGTATGTTTTGTACATACTTTGACTGACTTATGAAGATGCCATTGTCAACTTGCTTCACTTGAATTCCTAGAAAGAAATTGAGTTCCCCCATGGCACTCATTTCAAATATATCCTTCATTAGCTTTTCAAAGTATTTGCAGAGCTTTAGATTAGTTGACCCAAAGATAATGTCATCGACATATACTTGAACTAGCATTAAGTCATTTCCTGTTCCTTTGATGAAGAGAGTTCCATCTATAGTACCCCTTTTGTATCCATGCTGATAGAGATATTGAGATAGAGTCTCATACCACATCCTTAGTGCTTGGTGCAGCCCATAAAGAGCCTTATCAAGCCTGCAGACATAATTAGGATGATTAGGATCTGCAAACCCAGGTGGTTGTCTAACATACACCTCTTCATCAATCATCCCATAGAGAAAAGCACACTTGACATCAAGTTGGTAGACCTTGAAATCCTTGGATGCAGCAAAAGCTAGGAATACTCTAACAGCTTCAAGTCTTGCTACAGGAGCAAAGACATCCGTGTAGTTAATTCCTTCTTCTTATGTGTAATCTTGAACAACTAGTCTTGCCTTATTCTTGATGACAAGTCCTCTAGCATCCTTCTTATTTCTGAACACCTATTTGGTTCCTATGGTAGTTTGCCCTTAAGGAAGAGGACATAGGTTCCAAACCTTTTGCCTTTTGAATTGAAGCAACTCCTCCTGCATAGCTTCAACCCAACTTCCATCCTTTAAAGCCTCATTAATCTTCTTAGGCTCTATCTGGGATAGAAAACAAGAGTGAAGACAAACATTTGCATCATGGGTTTGTCCTCTTGTTCTTACTCCTGAATTAACATCTCCAATGATGTTTGTGGTAGGATGAGACTTGTGGATCCTTAGTTGAAGGATCACAACAGGTTGCTTAGAAAGATCTAAATTAGAGAAGTTTAGATTTGGCATTGAAGATTCACCCTCCACATCAGCACACTTATCAAGAGTGACTTGATCCAGTGAGTGTGTGACATCATTAATGTTGTCTTCAATGGAGTGGTTGTCAGCATCAAGAAATTCTTGATCACTTTCACCCCCACAATTTCCTCCTACATTTGAAGCTCCTTCATCTGAGTTTTATGCCTCTAAGCTAGAATTTGAAGGCACCCTAGAAGTATTAGCCGGATTTGTCATTGTTGTGTTGATAGAAACTCCATTTGCAGGGTTAGTTACAACTGGAGCTGACGTAGTAGAACTTGATGGTCTTGTGGATCCTGAAACATGCTCACAAAACTTGTTAAAATTGTTGGTAACTAAATCAAGATCAAATAGCCAATCATGACCAGAACCTTTCACACTGGGAGTGTGCTCACTGAAAGTCACATTGGCTGACTCCTCAACTACTCTGATTATAAGATTGTATACTATATAAGCCTTGGCTTGAGAAGAGTATCCAATAAAATGTCCATCATCTGATTTCCAATCAAACTTGGCAATTTGATCTTTGGTATTCAAGATGGTGCAAGGACATCCAAATGACCTGAGAAAACCAATGAAATGTCTCCTCTTGTGCCAAAGTTCATAAGGAGTCTTACCATGTGTCTTAACTACTAAAACTTTGTTTTGCACATAGCAAGCAGTGTTCACTGCCTCTGCCCAGAAGGTGATGGGAAGTTTAAAGTTAGATAACATAGTTCTTGCAGCTTCAATTAGTGTCTTGTTTCTCCTCTCAGCAACACCATTTTGCTGAGGAGTCCTCGGAACACTATTTTATCTTGTAATTTCTTTTTCATCACAAAAGGATTTGGTTCTTAAATTCAGTTCCTTGATCATATCTTATGGTTTTGACCTTGTGATCACATTGATTCTTAATTTTTAAGATGAAATTCTATAGAATCTCAGGGGTCTCATCCTTAGTTCTAAGAAAGAAGACCCAAGTGAATCTTGTAAAGTCATCTGTGATCACCAAGCAGTAAGAGGTCCTTCCTAGACTCATTACACTAGTGGGGCCAAAGAGATCCATATGTAATAAGTGTAGGGGAGTAGTGATGGAGTTTCTTTCCTTTGGCTTGCGAGATACCTTGTGTTGCTTCCCTTTCAGGCATGCAACACAATGGTTATCACTTGTAAACTCTTTTTTTGGCAATCCAGTTACCAAATCATTCTTAATTAATTTGTTCATGTTTTTAAAGTTTACATGGCACATTCTTTTATGCCAGAAGAAAGACTCATCACTATTGGCTTTAGATAGAAAGCATGAAACTTCTCCTGAGAGAGATGTTTCTTGCAAATCCATCTTTTACATGTTCCCTTCCTGGGAGCTCTGAGCAGGATATACTCATGAGGAATGACCATCCCGCGCCTGAGAACAATACACTCATGCTCAGTAAAGAGCATGTTATGTCTCTGATCACAAAACTGAGATACACTCAAAAGATTGTATCCAAGCTCCTTGACAAAGTTTACCTTCTCAATACTGAGCTTACCATTTATGACCCTGCCCCTTCCTGTAATGTAACCTCCTGCATCTCCTCCAAAAGCAACTGGTCCTCCATCAATTCTTTCAAAATGTTGGAGTAGTGACCTCCTGTCATGTGCCGAATAGCCACTATCAATGATCCATACATTTCTATTTGTCTTGAGTTGTTCCTGCACAAAAGAAATGGTTAGTTACATTTGGAAACCTAAGCCTTATTGGTCTTGGGCTCATCAAAGAAAGTTGAAGACAATACAACAGTAATTGATCCTATTGTCATGTTTTGAGGATCATTTGCTAATGTTGATGAAAAACTTTCAGCCACTTGGTCTTTCTTTATCTTTCACACCACCTTTGACCTTCAATACTATGGAAGTGTTGATGACTTCGGAAGTTTTGATGTCTGGACCTTCAGAAGATCTTGCTAACATTGCAGCAGGCTTTAGTGCTTTGGTAGTATTGCTTTCTTTCGAGACCAAATTTTCTTCAGAAGGCAAGTTTCCACTTGTCTTCATCTTCATTTTGGAGCTTCCAAAAGGAAAAGATTTTCCTTCAGAAACTTGCTTCTTCTCCAAACATTTAGAAGTTTTTTTCTTGGCCATGTGGATAGTACTCTTTGGATCGTAGAAACAATCTTTAGTAAGATGAGATGTACTCCTACACATGACACAGTCCATTTTCTTCTTCCTAAGAGTATTCTTTTGTGAACAAGGCTGATCTTGATCACTTTCCTTCTCCATCTTTATCTTTGCAGATGCTGTGGAAATCCTGTTAGGGATTGAACTACCTTTGGAGCTGGATGGTTCAGGTTGAGCAGCAGTGGTGCACAACAGATCAGCCTTCTTTTTGATGCTGGGATGATTTGGACATGAACTATAACTCTTGTTACTGGAGTTCAAGTTTGTGTCTTCAGCCTTAACCACCTCAATCCTGCAGAAATAAAGACTTGTTTCTATGTAGAGTTAAAAGTGGTCTTGATCTCTTGAGCCTTCTTGGACTTTCTTTTGGCCTTCCTAATCAAGTTCTTCCTCCTTGACTTCGTTATCCCAATAGTTTTACTCTCCTCAGAGACTTTTCACCCTTCTTAGAATGCTCTTCTTCACTCTTCTCAGAGACCTCCTTCACCATTTCCTCTTCATCCTCTTCAGTCATGGGGTCTATAAGGGGAGGCTCATCTTCACAAGTTCCACACCTAGGAGATCTTACTGACAAGATTGTGTGTGAATGAGCTATCTCACTAGATCCTAGTCCCTGCTTATTTTGATAACAAACTTTTTCATGCAAGGATGGGGATATTATGTTCTTGAAGGTCTCTTCTTCAAGAACACATTTTTCTACCCTGGCTTTGCTGATCACAAGCTCCACCTGGCATTCAGTCAACTTAGTTATGAGGTCTTTGATTTGAGTCCTGTAGTTGGTGTCTTCATGTTTAAGAGTTAAAATGGTTTTCTCTAAGTCCTTTATTTTCAGTTTATAAACATTTTTGGCTCTTTTAAAATTAGATTTTAATATATTTAAGGACTCAAGATCAGATCTCATCTCTAAGTTGTAGGACATGTATCTGTTAACTTTAGCAATACATTTAGGTGTATGGAGATGTTCCAATACCTTTGCTTCATCATTGTCTGCCATAAGTGCTTGGTTTGGAAATGCATCTTCCACCTGAAAGCTCCAATCAAAGCCTTCTTCTTCAACAAAAACTGCAACTTGCTTCTTTGACTTCTCATTCTGGGGAGCTCTTTCAGTGTAGTTTGGTCTGGCTTGTGTTTGATCACTATTTGTCCTTGGTGCCTTACAATCCCTTGACAAGTGTCCCATCTGGTTACAGTTGTAACATTTTACTTTGCTTTTGTCCAACTCAAATGTTTTCCACTGGTTGAATTTCTTGGAAACTTCCTCCCTATCCTCTTGTAGAATTTCTTGGCTTTGTGAGTAAGGAGAGCCATTTGTTGAACTATCTCCATGTATTCCATGCATCTGGATGGATACAGTCCAGGTCTTCAAGGGTGAAGAGAAAGTTGCATGTGCTTTCATCAGCAGACACAAAAGCATGTGAAGAGCTTGTCTCTTGGAATGAACTTCCTTGAGTGTAGCTTTCTCTTGGTGTCTCCGGGAAGGTGATGAAAGGTCCCTTTTATGTGTTGTCAGGGTAGCATATAAGATGATGTTGTGGTTCAATGCTATCCCTTTCAACCATATGGAGGGCTGAACTCAGTTGATTGCTGGAGTTACTAGATGAACCTTGCATATTCATCTCCATCTGGTATCCACTAAGAATACCATACAACTCTGTCAAAGTAAGAGTCTTAAGGTTCTTAGTTCGCTTGATAACAATATAATAATGTGTCCATTGTCTAGGAAGAGAGGAAATGAAATTCCTTACAATGTCCTTATTCTCAAAAGTCACTCTAACACCCATTAGAGTATCCATAATTTCAACATACCTGAAGTATTGTTGAGTCATGGTTTCACCTGATTTGAAGGTGAAGTTTTCAAACTGCTGCTTCAAGGGGTCCTTCTTGTTCTCCTTGGCTTCAGTGGACCCCTCATAATGAGCTTCAGTGCCTCCCATAGTTGTTTAACTATTTTATACTTCTTGAAGCCTCTGTATATGGAGTTTGAAAGAGCAGTTTGAAGGGCTGTCATGGCTTTCTGATCAATCTCTATTCTTTTCTGTCTTCATCAGAATAATCAGACACAACCTTTAGAATCATACCACCTCTAGCAACAGCTGAAGAGGTGCTTGGTATGTAAGGTCCTGAGACAACAGATTCCCACATCCTGAAGTCTTGAGACTTGATAAAGCCTTCCATCCTTTGACACCAAGTATAAAAGTCTTAAGGAGTGATTAGTGGGGACTTTGTCATTGTTCCAGTTTCCATATCAGCCTTAGTGATAGCTGCCATTTGAGTTGTTAAGTATTTTGTATGTGTGAGGGATCTTAAGATGGCAAGATCTTATAATCAAAAGCCTGGAATGCTCTGATACCAATTGCAGGACCGTTCAAAAGATGGTCACTTACAACACAACACACAATAAGGAGAGAGTTTTAGAACACTTAACATATCAAATATGGAACTGGTAACTTATAAGTTTGATACTAAGAATACAAGTAAATATAAGATAAAACAAGAAGCAAACAACACATATATTGGTTTTCAAGAATGCTGTATATTGCTCTCAAGTTCTTTTACAAGTATTACAAAGCATGAAAGAAAGTTACAAGAACCTGAGATACTTTATACTACATCCTACAACTGACCTACTTAGAAGGCCAGCTGAAAACTGTAAGGATCCTTAAGTCTGATGCAACCCAAAACATCCAAAGTGTATCAGCAACATGCACTAAGTACTAAAGTGAAGAATGCATCGGAAGTTTTACACAATGCATTAGAAAATACTCTAAGTGTAAAATCTTCCGAAGCCAAGACCAATATCTTCCGAAGCCAAACATGAAGTCTTCCGAAGCTTCAGAGACAAAGTCTTCCGAAGCCAAAGTCATCTACCTCTGCACCTCAGGCTGAATCAGATCAACCTGAGGAAGTGCATGATGAGGCAGCCCAATCAACTCCTATTCAAGTGGCTCCTCTAACAACTGAGACACCCATCTTGTCCTGGACTTACTCTACCAATCCAGAAAGATGGCATGTTATCAGAGATCAAGGTGTTGAGAATGTCTACTCCTGGCAAGATATAATCAACTTACCTTTGCATGATCTCTTTGAGATGAGAAGATACTATGAGAGTCTTGATGATCCTGACCATCTAATGAAGAAAGGAATGGTCTTGATTGTACTAAAGACTACCAACATCTGAAGATCTTCTAAGTGTTTTGGTAGCATCAGCCTAGGGGGAGTTTGTAAGGATTCCTTAAGTCTAATGCAACCCAAAACATCCAAAGTGTCTCAGCAACATGCACTAAGTACTGAAGTGAAGAATGCTTCGGAAGTTTTACACAATGCATTAGAAAATACTCTAAGTGTAAAATCTTCCGAAGCCAAGACCAATATCTTCCGAAGCCAAACATGAAGTCTTCCGAAGCTTCAGAGACAAAGTCTTCCGAAGCTTCATCCTATGAAGACAGATTTCTTTCGAAGACTTTTAGTACACATGCTTTATCTGATGTACTGTTCCATAAAGCACCTTTTCCGCTGCATCTCTGTAAAGTCACCAACTTACATGAGTTGGTGAAAAGGTCCATGCTTTTGGTAACTTTACATTGAGGTCTTGAGTCTGTAACTTTCCACTTTATGTACTTTATCCTTTTTGTAATGTATAAGGATGTGAGCTATGGCATGTCATAGTCACAAGGTCAAAAGGCAGATATGCCTTTTGATCCTACAATTGATTTTGTTAGTGTCTAGTCAATTGTATCCAGCTGGCTTTCAAAGTATAGCCGGCTGTAGGTTGTAGTATAAGTATTTCAAGTTCTTGTATCTTTCTTTATGCTTTGTAACACTTGTAAAAGAACTTGAGAAAGCAATATATTGCCTCCTTGAAACCCATACTCTCTTGTTCTGTCTCTTGCTTTACTTGTGTTCTTTGTATCACTTTGGTTAACCCAGTTCACTGTTTGATTAAAGTTTAGTTAATCTCCTCATTGTGTTGTTGTGTTGTAATTGTGTTAAAGCCCTTAAACGGTCCTGCAATTGGTATCAGAGCATTCCAGGCTCTTGATATAAGATCTAACCATCTTAAGATCCCTCACACACACAAAAACTAAACTCTTCAAATGGCTTCCATCTCAAAGACTGATATGGAGACTGGAACCATGAACAAATCCCCACTGATCACTCTTGATGATTTTGACACCTGGTGCATGAGGATGGAAGGCTTCATCAGGTCTCTTGATTCAAGAATGTGGGAATCTGTTGAGAATGGACCTTTCATACCCAGCACCCCCTCTGCTACTGGTGCTGGTATGATTCCTAAAGATGTGGCCAACTACTCAGATGAAGATAGAAAAAGAGTAGAGATTGATAGGAAGGCCATGACTGCTCTTCAGACTGCTCTCCCAAACTCTGTATACAGAGGTTTTAAGAAGTGCAAAACAGCTAAACAGCTGTGGGATGCACTGAAGCTGATGTATGAAGGCTCCTCTGAAGCCAAGGAGAACAAGAAAGATCTTCTGAAGCAGCAGTTTGAAAATTTCACCTTCAAAGCAGGTGAAACCATGACCCAACAATACTTCAGGTATGTTGAGATTGTGGATACCCTAGTGGATGGAGGAGTTCCTCTTGAGAACAGGGACATTGTAAGGAAGTTCATGTCCTCACTTCCTAGGCAATGGACACACTATTGTGTGGTGATCAAGAGACTGAGAACCTTAAAACTCTTACTCTTACAGAGTTGTATGGGATTCTCAGTGGATACCAGATGGAGATGAACATGCAAGGTTCATCTGGCAACTCCAACAATCAAATGGGTTCAGCCCTTCATGTGGTTGAAAGGGACAGCATAGAACCCCAACATCATCTCATATGCTACCCTGACAACTCACAAAAGGGTCCTTTCATCACCTTCCCGGAGACACCAAGGGAGAACTTTACTCAAGGAAGCCCATTCCAAGAGACAAGTTCTTCTCAAGCCTTTGTGTCTACTGATGAAAGCTGTGGGAATTATCTCTTCACTCTTGAAGACCTGGACTGTATCCATCCAGATGACCTGGAATACATGGAGATAGTTCAGCAGATGGCTCTCCTCACTCACAGAGCCAAGAAGTTCTACAAGAGGACAGGAAGAAGATTTCCAAGCAATGCTACCAGTGGAAAGTTTGGGCTGGATAAAAGCAAAGTTAAGTGTTACAACTGTAACCTTATGGGTCACTTTGCTAGGGAGTGTAAGGCACCTAAAGCAAATGGGGGCCAAACACAACCCAGACCAAACTACACTGACAAAGCCCCTCAGGCTGAGAAGACAAAGCAACATGCTGTGTTGCTGTTGAAGAGGGAGGCTTTGACTGGAGCTTTCAGGTGGAAGATGCTTCTCCAAACCAAGCACTGATGGCTGACCATGATGAAGCCAAGGTATTGGAACATCTCTGTACTCCTGAATGCATTGCTAAAGTAAATAGATACAGGTCCTACAACTTAGAGATGAGATCTGATCTTGAGTCATTAAACATATTAAAATCTGATTTTAGAAAGTCTGAAAATGATTACAAGTTAAAGATAGAGGACTTGGAGAAAACCATTTCAGTACTAAAACATGAACATACAGATTTTAGAACTCAGATCCAAGATCTCATAACTAAGTTGACTGAGTGCCAGGCTGAGCTTGTGATCAGCAAAGCCAAGGCAGAGAAGAGTGTTCTTGAAGAAGAGACCTTCAAGAACATGATATCCTCATCCCTGCACAACAAAGTTGTTATCAAAATAGACAGGGACTAGGATCAAATGAGATAGCTCCTCCACACACAATCTTGTCTGTAAGATCTCCTAGGTGTGGAACTTGTGAAG
Source organism: Flaveria ramosissima (assembly GCA_025215565.1). Taxonomy (NCBI): domain Eukaryota; kingdom Viridiplantae; phylum Streptophyta; class Magnoliopsida; order Asterales; family Asteraceae; genus Flaveria; species Flaveria ramosissima. The sequence continues at coordinate 36,108,285 of CM046038.1, forward strand.
ATGAGCTTCCTCTCATAGATCCTATAAGTGAGGATGATGAAGAAGTGATAGTGAAGAATTCCTCTGAGAAGAGTGAAGAAGAGGATTCTTCCAAGGGCCACTATCCTTCTGAGGAGAAGAAATCAACTGTGATGACCAAGTCCAAGAGAAAGAACTTGATCAGGAAGAGCAAAAGGAAAGCAAAGAAGGCTCAAGAAATCAAGGCTACTTTTGATGCTAAGCAGAAACAAGTTTTTATCTCTGCAGGTTTCAAAGTAGTAAGGACTGAAGACATCAACCAAGACTCCTCAGCTAAGAGTCCTGGTTCTTGTTCAAATCATCTCAGTGCAAAGAAGAAGACTGAGCTGCTGTGTACCACTGCTGCACAGCCTGGACCATCAAACTCCAAGAACAGTTCACAGCCCAAAAGAACTGTCTCAGCATCTACCAAGATGAAGGTGGAGAAGGGATGTGACCAAAGCCAGTCTTGCTCTCAAAAGGAGACTTGTTTGAAGAAGAAAATGTTATGTGTCATGTGTGAAAGTACTTCTCACATTGCTAAGGATTGCCCATACAATCCTAAAAGTACTGTCCACATGACCAATACAAAGACTTCAAAGAGTCTCAAGAAGTCTCAAGCTTCGGAAGGAAAGTCTGTTTCCTTCGGAAGCTCCAAATCAAAGAAGAAGGTAAATGGAAAATTACCTTCGGAAGCAAAGTTGGTCTCGGAAGAAAGGAGTTCTTCCGAAGCACTGAAGTCTGCTGCAGTGACTGTAGATTCTTCCGAAGGTTCAGTCATCAAAACTTGTGAAGTTCCAAAAGCTTCTAAGGTTTTGAAGGTCAAGTCCAAGACTCCAAAGGTGGTGTGGAAGTCTAAGAAAGACCAAATGACTGAGGTTTCTCCATCAACAACAGCTGAAGATCCCCATAGTACAACCATAGGATCTATTACTGTTGCATTACCTTCTATTACACTTAGTGAGCCCAAGACAAGTAAGGCTTGGGTTTCCAAATGTAACTAATCATTTTCTTTGTGCAGGAACAGCTCAAGACAAACAGGAATGTCTGGATAATTGACAGTGGCTGTTCCAGGCACATGACAGGCAATAGGTCTCTACTCCATAATTTTGAGAGAATTGATGGAGGACCAGTTGCTTTTGGAGGAGATGAAGGTGGTTACATTTCTGGAAGGGGCAAGGTCACAAATGGTAAGCTCAGCATTGAGAAGGTAAACTTTGTTAAGGAGCTTGGGTACAATCTTCTGAGTGTATCCCAATTTTGTGATCAGAGTCATAACATGCTCTTTACTGAGCATGAGTGCATTGTTCTCAAGCCTGGAGTGGTCATTCCTCATGAGCATATCCTGCTCAGAGCCCCCAGGAAAGGGAACATGTACAAGATGGATTTGCAAGAAACATCTCCCTCTGGAGAAGTTTCATGCTTTCTATCTAAAGCAAATAGTGATGAGTCTTTCCTATGGCATAAAAGAATGTGCCATGTAAACTTTAAGAACATGAATAAATTAATTAAACATGATCTGGTAACTGGAATGCCAAAGAAAGAGTTTACAAGTGATGATCATTGTGTTGCATGCCTGAAAGGGAAGCAACACAAGGTATCTCACAAGCCTAAGGAAAAGAACTCCATCACTACTCCCCTACACTTGTTACATATGGATCTCTTTGGCCCCACCAGTGTAATGAGTTTAGGAAGGACCTCTTACTGTTTGGTGATCACAGATGATTTTACAAGATTCACTTGGGTCTTCTTCCTTAGAACTAAGGATGAAACCCCTGAGATTCTGAAGAATTTCATCTTAAAAGTTGAGAATCAATGTGATCACAAGGTCAAAACCATAAGATGTGATCAAGGAACTGAATTCAAGAACCAAATCCTTGATACATTTTGTGATGAAAAAGGTATTACAAGACAATATAGTGCTCCCAGGACTCCTCAGCAAAACGGAGTTGCTGAGAGGAGAAACAGGACACTTATTGAAGCTGCAAGAACTATGTTGTCTGACTCTAAACTGCCTATCACCTTCTGGGCAGAGGCAGTTAATACTGCTTGCTATGTGCAAAACAGAGTTTTAGTAGTTAAGACACATGGTAAGACTCCTTATGAACTTTGGCACAAGAGGAAACCTTTCATTGGTTTTCTCAGGTCATTTGGATGTCCCTGCACCATCTTGAATACCAAAGATCAAATTGCCAAGTTTGCTGAGAAATCAGATGATGGACACTTCATTGGATACTCTTCCCAAGCTAAAGCTTATAGAGTATACAATCTCAGAACTAGAATTGTTGAGGAGTCAGCCAATGTGACTTTCAATGAGCACACACCCTGTGTGGCTGGTTCTGGTCCGATTGGCTGTTTGATCTTGATTTAGTTACCAACTGTTTTAAAAAATCTTGTGAGCATGTTTCAGGATCTGCAGAAAATTTAAATACAGGTGATCCTGATCCAAGATTTGAGCTAGGAAGACCCTCAACTCATACATCTTCAGCTCCAGTTGGAACTACTTCAGCAAATGAGGTTTCTATCAGCACAACAATGACAAATTCAGCTGATACATCTGGTATGCCTTCAAATTCCAGCTCAGAGGCTTCTCAACCAGATAAAGACACCTCAATTGTAGAAGACAACAATGGTGATGGTGATAGTGATCAGGAATTTCTTGATGCTAATAACCATACCATAGATGACAACATCAATGATGTCACACACTCATTGGATCAAGTTAATCTTGATAAGTGTGATAATGTGGAGGGTGAATCTTCCAGACCAGATCTAAATTTCTCAAATTTGGATCTTTCTCAGCAACTTGCTGTGATCCCTCAGCTAAGGATCCACAAGTCTCACCCCACCACAAACATCATTGGAGATGTTGTCACAGGGGTAAGAACAAGAGGACAAACCCATGAAGCAAATGTTTGTCTTCACTCTTGTTTCTTATCTCAGATAGAGCCCAAGAAAGTTGATGAAGCTCTAAAGGATGGAAGTTGGGTTGAAGCTATGCAACAAGAGCTGCTTCAATTCAAAAGGCAGAAAGTTTGGAACCTTTGTCCTCTTCCTCATGGGAAGACTACCATTGGAACCAAATGGGTTTTTAGGAATAAGAAGGATGATAGAGGAATCATCATCAAGAACAAGGCAAGACTAGTTGTTCAAGGATACACACAAGAAGAAGGGATTGACTACACTGATGTCTTTGCTCCTGTAGCAAGACTAGAAGCTGTTAGGATATTCCTGGCATTTGCTGCATCCAAGAACTTCAAGGTCTACCAACTTGATGTAAAGTGTGCTTTCTTATATGGAGTGATTGATGAGGAGGTTTATGTCAAACAGCCACCTGGTTTTGTAGACCCTGATCATCCTGATTATGTCTGCAAGCTTGACAAAGCTCTTTATGGGCTGCATCAGGCACCCAGGAAGTGGTATGAGACACTATCTGAGTATCTTTGTAAACATGGATACAGGAGAGGTACTATAGATGGAACTCTCTTCATCAAAGGACAGGGAAATGACTTATTGCTGGTTCAAGTATATGTAGATGACATCATCTTTGGTTCAACTAATCCAAAGCTCTGCAAAGACTTTGAGAAGCTGATGAAAGACAGATTTGAAATGAGTTCAATGGGAGAACTCAACTTCTTTCTGGGAATTCAAGTGAAGCAGGTTGAAGATGGCATCTTCATAAGTCAGTCAAAGTATGTTCAAGACATACTCAAGAGGTTCAACATGACTGATTGTAAGATTGCTAAGACACCCATAGCCAGAAACCACTCCCTTGGTCCAGATCTTGAGGGGGAGTGTGTAGATGAACACTTATACAGGGCTATGATTGGGTCTCTTATGTATCTTACAGCTAGCAGGCCTGATATCATGTTTGCTACATGTATTTGTGCAAGATATCAAGCCAACCCTAAGATGTCTCACTTAATCACTGTGAAAAGGATTTTAAGATACCTCAAAGGTGCTTCAACACTTGGTCTATGGTATCCAAAGAATCCTAATTTCAATCTGTATGCCTATACAGATAGTGATTATGGTGGTTGCAACATGACTGCAAAGTCTACATCTGGGGGATGTCAATTCCTTGGTGGAAGGGTTGTCTCATGGCAATGCAAGAAACAATCCTGTGTGTCTGCATCAACTGCTGAGGCTGAATACATTGCTGCTGCAAGCTGCTGTGCTCAAGTGCTTTGGATTCAAAATCAGATGCTGGACTATGGATTTAACTTCAAAGAGACTCCTATCCACATAGACAACAATAGTGCTATCTCTATCACTGAGAACCCTGTGCAGCACTCAAGGACCAAACACATCAACATCAGGTATCATTTAATAAGAGATAACTATGAAAAGGGATTAATTAAACTAGTCAAAGTTCATACAGATGAACAATATGCTGATCTGTTCACAAAAGCTTTTGATGAACAGAGATTTAAGTATCTGATATCAGCTATTGGGATGATTAACTTTGAGTAGACTTTTTCTTAAAACTAATTCTAATTATTTCTTCTTAAAATATGTGTGTCCTAAGTTGTCTAGTTCATCACTTTCATAAGCTCATGTTTTCTTTGGATGTAAAATTCTTTTTGAAGACTTTCCTTAGATTCTTGAAAATTTTTGATACTTCGGAAGATAAAGTTTTATCTTCGGAAGAAAAACATGTCTTCAAAATAAATAACTGTCTAAGAGATTTTACCTTCGGAAGAAGTCTAATTCATCTTCCGAAGCTTAAAATTCTTATCTCAGACACTTATTCATTTTTAAGGACTTTTTCCTTCCGAAGCAAAATTAACCTTCGGAAGCTTTGTTCATTCTTATACAAAGCATCCAAGGGTTTATTTCTCTTCCGAAGCATAAATCTTCAAGACTCTCAGGAAAATCTTCCGAAGCCATTTTAGCTTCGGAAGCTTTTTCAATCAAAACTTCCGAAGACAAATTACCTTCGGAAGCTTTTCGAATTCCAAGAAAACTACTTTTTGAGCAAAAGTAAACTACCTTTTCAGAGGTGGGACCGACTTCCGGATTTCAAAGTTTATCCTCTTTCATTAACTTTGGTTCAAATCCCTTTTCACATAAATACCCAACGGTTCCCCCTCTTTCCCACTATCTTCCTCAATTCTACTATTCCTCTAACCTAATTCTCTAAACCGCCTTTGCTTTCTACCTTTCTTCACCCTTAAGCTTCTGAAATGGCCAACCTTAACCGCAGAAACAACCCAGATTTCTCCATGCAACTTCACAGGCAACATAATCAAGTTGCTCTGTTAAGCTCTGAGAAAGATGCAAGTTTCTCAGAGATTTGCCAATTCTTGACTCTGTCAAACTATTTCACCTCCCTGACCATTGATCCTACTCTATATGAGGATCACTTGCTTGAATTCTGGAAGACCTGCCAAGAGGTCATTATGGATGGGGAGAAGGCACTGTCTGCCACAGTGCAAGGGAGGACAATCTTCATCACTCCGGCCATCATTAACCAACATTTGCAGCTGGATGATGAAGAAGGTGAGGTGTCCTTCCCAAAGGAAGCTGTTAATCATTCCTTTGAGCAGATGGGCTATGAGGGAGATTTCTCTGTAAAGACCTTCAGGAAAGGGAAGGTCTCATCCCAGTGGAAATACCTGCTCCATGTGGTTATCCACAGCTTATCAAACAAGCATGGTGGATGGGACCAGATTCCTGAGGATCTCTCCTTTATAGTTCATGGAATGGTTCAGGGGGTCAAGTTCAGGTATTCACAATTTGTTTATACTAATTTACTTGCAAACTTAGACTCCTTAGAGTATTACATGTTTCCTAGATATGTTCAACACATTCTCAACTGTGAACTGGGCTCACAGTTGAGGGAAACAAGTAATATTCTTAAATTGGGACAGATGAAGCCCGTCATCTTTAAAATAATGAAGAAGCCAACTGTAGGCTTCTCAGGGGTAGAAACAGCCCTAGTCCCAAAAATGTTAGAGCTCATTGCTCAAGGTGACAACCTAGCAACACAAGCTAGTGTTGAACCCACACCTCTTTTATCCTTACCCCTAAAAAGACCAGAAATCACCCTCACCTACCAAAGAAAATCCAAACGAACCCCTGCTCAGGCTATTGAGTCTGTGCAGGCCCCCATATACTCAACCTTACAGGAAGAAGTGGACACTAGAGCTCCCACTTCTCCTGAGGAGCAAACCACTCCCATTACTTCACCTATCAGGGCTGAGGTTCCTCATGCTCACCCTGATGAGCTCACTAGCCCAACAGCCTTAAGCCTTCACTTGAGTCTCAACACTCAAGTGAACAACCTTCAGGGGACAGCTACCATCCCCAGCCTTTGGATCTCAACCAACCAATTCCCAACCTATCCTTCTATACTGATGAAGACTTAGGATTCAGTGAGTACCATGAGTCTCTCTTCTCCTCCCCTACTCAAAGAGAGATGAGTACCTCTGACTCTCCTCAGTCTATCCCACATCAGTCACCTACTACTGAGGTGGACACTTCTGAACCTGTTCAGGATGTCCATATGGAAGAGGCTCTCACTTTTGAAAGTGATTACATCATTAAGACCTCAACCATGGCAACTCAGCCCATTGGCATCTCAACTGAGGCTGCCAGTGAGCAGAGGAAAACCAGCAGCCAAGAAACTCAAGCTGGTGGTGAGAGAGAGGACTTTGGTCCAATCATCTCATCCCCCAATGATTCTTCTGATGAAGATGAGGGGAATTTGAGACTAAAGGTGCAGAAATTGTCAAAAACATGCACCTATTTAGTCTCTAAGGTTAGTCACTTGGAATCTCAGGTGACTACCTTACAAAACAGGGTCAATGATCAGCAACTTCAGATTTCATATCTAAAGGAAAAACTAGCTGGGAGACCTTTAAGGAGAGCTCAACCAGGAACACAAGAACCTGTGGAAGTGATTGACTTATCCTCCAGCTCACCTATGCAAGTGGGTGATGCTACCAAAAAGGGGGAGAAAGTTATTACAACCACAGAACCTGGGAGTTCTTCACAGAGAATGGACATAGAGGACTCACCATCCTCACTTGCTGTTGTGCATTCTCAGCAACTTTCTCAAGTTCACATTAATGTGGACTCTATAGACTCAATCATCAGGAGTCTCTTTGAGGAAGGTATACCAAGGGCTGTCTCATCTCCACCACAAGGAACTGGCAACTACATCATAAGGTGGAGGTATGATGATGACAGAAGAGCCCTTATACTTCACAGAGTTCAAGGCCAACAAGAAGTTTTTCAGTTCCAAAGCCTGAGCTTCTATGAAAGACTGGATTTAGTCAACATGCCACTTGTCAATCCAAGCAATTCAAGACAAGCTGACAGGTTGGCTCAAAGAATCCAAGACAGGATCCTTGCAGAGTTCTCTCTAAGAAGGAGACTTAGGCAATCAGGCAATGTCATCGGTCAACTGGATGTTGAGGTGGACCCTAAGATTAGTTTCATAGGGGAAACCTTGACTGAAGGCCCAGTGGCAGAACCTGAGACCCCTGTCTCATCATCAACAACTGCTGCAGAGGTCCAAACTCTATCTGAGACACCTGCTGGTGAAGGTCTTTCTCAGCCTCTCTCTGGCCAGAGCATGGAAGCTACACCAAGCAATGAAGCCAAGCCTCAATCCACCCTGAGTCACAAAGGTCTGTTGGTGACAAAGGGAAAAGGATAATGACTCCTGAGGAAATTGAGGAGGAAGAGAGAGAGAGGAAAAGGAGGCTAAGGGGAGAAAGTTCTTCTGGGTCATCTAGCTTCATGCAAGCTGCAATCAGGGCTGCCCCCAGACCAAATACTCAAGATGATGAGTTAAGGGCAGTCAGGATTACCTATTTACAGACCAGGAACTATGATATTGATGAAATCATCTCCCTCCCCTTAGAAGAGTTAAATGAACTGGCTGACATGGAAGTGTCAAGAGAGATGAAGGAGAAAGAGGATGCAAGGTTACTTCTCCAATTCAAAGAGGAGAAGAGACAGAAAAGACTTTACAAGCATGCTCCCACTCTCTTTCCAGTTCAAGAAAGTCCTGCACAGGAAGATGTGGCTCCACAAGAACCTCAGGTAGATAAAGAAGAAGATAGGATCAAGATGATCAACTACCTGAGTGCCACAGGCTTCTATCAGGCAGATGCACTTCTTCCCCTGTCCTATGACTTTATTGAGTTCGAGTACCTAAAGCAACTTGAGCTTGAGCTAGTCAAAGAAAGAAAGACAACCAAAAGGAAGCTAAGGGAAGAAGCTGCAAAGTCAAGAGCCATCATTCAAAAGAATGTAAAGAAGTCTGCTGACAGACAAAGAATGATGAGCTTCTTGAAGCTATATGGATTCTCCGGAAGGAGACTTGGCCCCATGTCTCTATCTACAATGGATGAGCATATAAGGGTGATCAAGAAGAAGATTAAAAGTGGAGAACTAATTGACTTGCACTCTCTTCCAAGTCAAGTCCCACCTGAAGTGGAGGTCAAGTTTGAACAACCAGAGACACCTTAACCAGAACCTACAGCTGAGCCTCAGCAAACTTCATCTTCTGATCCAAGGCAGGGTCAAATTCCCTCTCCTTCTGAACCTGTGAGGGAGGAACACCCAACTGAGAAAGACACTGATGATCAACATGGTGCTGCAGACCAGTCTTCTCAGTTAAAGTCATCTAAGAGGAAGAAGAGAATGGCTTCTAAACCAAAGACTAAGAAGAAGAAGCCAAAGTCATCTACCTCTGCACCTCAGGCTGAATCAGATCAACCTGAGGAAGTGCATGATGAGGCAGCCCAATCAACTCCTATTCAAGTGGCTCCTCTAACAACTGAGACACCCATCTTGTCCTGGACTTACTCTACCAATCCAGAAAGATGGAATGTTATCAGAGATCAAGGTGTTGAGAATGTCTACTCCTGGCAAGACATAATCAACTTACCTCTGCATGATCTCTTTGAGATGAGAAGATACTATGAGAGTCTTGATGATCCTGACCATCTAATGAAGAAAGGAATGGTCTTGATTGTATTGAAGACTACCAACATCTGAAGATCTTCTAAGTGTTTTGGTGGCATCAGCCTAGGGGGAGTTTGTAAGGATTCCTTAAGTCTAATGCAACCCAAAACATCCAAAGTGTCTCAGCAACATGCACTAAGTACTGAAGTGAAGAATGCTTCGGAAGTTTTACACAATGCATTAGAAAATACTCTAAGTGTAAAATCTTCCGAAGCCAAGACCAATATCTTCCGAAGCCAAACATGAAGTCTTCCGAAGCTTCAGAGACAAAGTCTTCCGAAGCTTCATCCTATGAAGACAGATTTCTTCCGAAGACTTTTAGTACACATGCTTTATCTGATGTACTGTTCCATAAAGCACCTTTTCCGCTGCATCTCTGTAAAGTCACCAACTTACATGAGTTGGTGAAAAGGTCCATGCTTTTGGTAACTATACATTGAGGTCTTGAGTCTGTAACTTTCCACTTTATGTACTTTATCCTTTTTGTAATGTATAAGGATGTGAGCTATGGCATGTCATAGTCACAAGGTCAAAAGGCAGATATGCCTTTTGATCCTACAATTGATTTTGTTAGTGTCTAGTCAATTGTATCCAGCTGGCTTTCAAAGTATAGCCGGCTGTAGGTTGTAGTATAAGTATTTCAAGTTCTTGTATCTTTCTTTATGCTTTGTAACACTTGTAAAAGAACTTGAGAAAGCAATATACTGCCTCCTTGAAACCCATACTCTCTTGTTCTGTCTCTTGCTTTACTTGTGTTCTTTGTATCACTTTGGTTAACCCAGTTCACTGTTTGATTAAAGTTTAGTTAATCTCCTCATTGTGTTGTTGTGTTGTAATTGTGTTAAAGCCCTTAAACGGTCCTGCAAAAACATTTAAACTAGACAACCAAATCAAATGTTGAGTCAAAAGGCAGATTGCCTTTTGACTAGTGACTATGATATGCCATAGCTCACATCCTAATATATTACGAAAATGATAAAAGTACATAAAATAGAAAGCACAGACTCAAGACCTCAATGTATAGTTACCAAAAGCATGGACCTTTTCACCAACTTATGTAAGTTGGTGACTGAACAGAGTTGCAGCGGAAATATGGTCCAGCTTTATGGTAAAGTACATCAGATAAAGCATGTGTTTAAAAGTCTTCGGAATAAATCTGTCTTCACTTTTTGGCTTTGAAGCTTCGGAAGGCTTCACTTTTGGCTTCGAAAGATGTTGGTCTTGGCTTCGGAAGATTTTACACTTAGAATATTTCTGATGCAGAGTGTAAAACTTTCGAACCATTTCTACTCTGTACTTCAGTGCATGCATGCAGGAAAGACTTTGAATGTTCTGGATGCATCAGCCTTATATGAAACCTTACAATGTGTTTGTTGTTCTAATGAAAAACATTGTTGGCAATGTCTGTGTGACTGCGTTCATATCTTGTTACAGGAAAACCACACCCATTGCTCAAACCACACACATTCTAACTAATATATTATTTAATGCATATTTGATTATTTCACTATATTAAATATTATTTATAATACTTTAAATAAATATTTAAATGAATGAGTCTATATATCTACGGCGACGACAAAGACGACATAGAGGCTTAGTGACATCTGCTGCATCACGCGGTCGGAAACACTACATATAACAAATAGAGGATAAACAAAATTACCATTAACTAGATAAAGTTTGCATTTACACATTCACTATTCTTCTCATTGCTTCGAGATTTCATTTTTTAAAGTATTTTTCATATTACACTTTTTATAAGCATTTTGCATATAAATTGTCTTCATGTGGTTAGTACTTACATCGAAGTCGTTAGAATTAAGTCTTTTAGATTTTACATCCCCACATATAACATAGGTCATTCCTAATGGTATATAGAATATGAGAGAAACAAATAGCACTAAATCATCCTAGCTAAAGAGGTTAATTCATCCATGTTGGATCGTGAATAACTTAGTAACACGATTGTTCTTGAGATAATGATTAATGGATGATTTCACAAATAGTCTTGATGGTTTGATTATATCTCAAGTTTAATCACTAGATGTGAAAAATTGCAAACTTAATCCAAATCTTTGCGAGAGAACAGAGATAATAAACTAATATAAGATTGTAGTGTGTGTGAAGTGTAGAAAAGAAAACTAAAGGTATTCGTATTAAATTATACTATCTTATACTATGAATGATTAACAAAACATTAGATATGATAGAACAAAACAATGAAAAGAAAAAGAGTGCAAATGGTGGGCACCAAAAAAAACACGGAATAAGAAAACATGAGATGCTAAACAAAATGTGATGGATAACAACTCTACATATAATACAATGATTGCAAAATATAAAAATCTCATATGTCAATTTAGATTTACATTTTAAATACAAATATCACAAAAAAATCCCGATCAAGTGAATGATACATATTGTAAAAAAATGATATATATAAATATAATATATATATATATATATATATGTATATATATATATATATATCAATTTGCTCCTTCAAAACTTAAACAAGATTTGAAGCACTTTTTGCATCTTGATCACCAAAAAATATGCAAGCCTTGCACCCGCCTTTCTGTTTTTCTAAAGTTGTAAAAAGTCACTATCACCCGCACATATATAGCACATGACATCACTTGTTCGTAAAAAACTAACTTGAAGTAATGCTAGGACTAAACATGTAATCCTCTCACAAATGTTTGGACTAAGTTTGTAATTTTTAAAATTTCAGGATCAAACATAATAAGGTCATGCCACAGAGACCATTTGTGCAATTTATTAAAATTCTATAAAAAGCCAAGCTATGTCAATTGTAATATAGTTTTTTTTTAATTTTGTTTCCATGTTCATAGACGCTCATAGTGAACAAATCGTTATAAAATGCATAATTTTTATCTATGCTTTAATATTTATCTTATTCAAAATCGATCCGCGGTGAAGTACGGTACAACTGGCTGGTTTTAATTTTACGTAATGCTAAAACAGTAAGTTTTGCAGTAAATTAGGTTAATTTAAAACATTCATATTTTATAAAAGAAGGAAATACAGGGAGAAGCTAGTTCAATGAAAAAGAAAGATTGAAGTTCAAAATTACATCATTTTTGCCGTTCTAGATTCCTCATTTTCATCTTTATTTTTAACCAAATGAAGGAGGTTAATCTAATAAGATCTAAAATCGCCGTATCGTCTGTGTGTTAATTTGTTGTTGAAGTACCTTCCTTTTCACGCTTTCCAAATGCATTAGTATCTATAATATATATTGTCTTCATATACTGAAAATTATTATAAAAGGAATATTTGTGGTAAAGGATATTTGTTATAATGCAGTAAAGAGGTTCATAAAAGAGTATCTAAAAATTAGAAGTGGTATGCCCTTACCATTGAGATTGGATAAAGATACTAAAGTTACAAATTTGTTTGGTGTTTATCAGAATATCCAAATAGAGGGTCTGGATACTCCTATATTATCAAGAAATTAAACAAGTGGAATGTAACTATAAGAAAGATGTGATATGACCAGGAAAAAGTTAGGTGCATAAGAATTTCTTATATTAAATACATGGATGTTATGGAATGGTTCTATAAGTTTGTGTTAAACGAAGATGACGTTGGAGGCTTAACAACAGGAACAAATGGCTAGATGGAAAGGAAGCAAGACATTATTCTTGAAGATCAAAGATTGAAGACTCAATTTCAAAAGACTAGCAATTATAGTCTACTTTATGGTGAGAATGAAGAATGCTAATCTAGACCATTATTAATGTTATTATCCTAAAAGTTTATGTCCTAAGTTTCATTATCAAGTAGTTATGGTTGGTAGGCTATGTGAAGGAGTGTGACACCTATAAATATGTATGTATGAATTAAATACTTGTAAGTGCAAAATATCATTTTTCTATGTCCTTTGTACTCATTTTTTGCACATTAGTTTTAAACTAAAACTTGTTTTTGTATATTAATATTCAAGATAAATTTCATTATCACGAGTAATATCCAATATTTGTTGTATTAGTTTGGTCTATCCCACTAATAACATTTTCCATAACCATGGACACTTAAAAACCAAATAGGATGGTACAAGCACAATCAGCATGGGAAATGTTCTGGGAAAATGATTGGACCAACCAAGGTTCAAACGAGAATTTGGTTGGATACTTGTCCCAACCGAGTACTAAAAAACATTTAGTTTGTGCCATCTACATTAATGTGAGCGTTGCTTAAGTATATTTTCAATGAAATCCCAACTTGTAACCACCACCAATGAGACAAGAGAGCAACATTTGCAGCCTTCATTTTCTAGATGCCTCATTTGTAAACGATTGAATGTAAGCTAATCAACATATTTGTACAAATTAAGCATCCACGAGTAGAATAAAAGAAAACAAAAAGAAAGAAAGTCGTGACACAAGAGGGACGATGAGAGAATATCAATGCTTACCAACCATGATCTTGTGGGCTGCAACTGAGATGGATGAGTGGGTGAGAAAAGAATGAAGGTAGGAACCCTAAGCTTTTGATTATTAAAAGAATAAAGAAAACCCCAACGTAAGTCATTGTGTATTATTGATAAATGATTAATAGAGGTAAAATAAGTATAATTACAAATTAAACCTAATCTAATCACAACACTTATAATAAAGATAATTTACAAATTTAACAAACTCTATCTAACACTATAATCTAATAATAACTAATATATTATATTTAATTATTAATATATATCAGTCTTAGATGACCTGATCATTATGTTGTCACATTTCAATGACATATTGAATAGTCAAACAATACATTAGACCTCAGACCATTCGAGTTATACAGAGATATGATATAAATTGCGAAAGATATATATTAGACGTAAACAACTTAAGGTTTTAATAACAACACGAGCTCTTGATATTCATATCTGGCAAGTGGCAAACTAGCTATTAATTAGGTCCAGGATTTACTTAATAACAACACACAAATAACATATTTGGATAACAGAAAAACAACATCATAGTAGAAGTTTATCACTTCAAACTCCAAAACCCTAATATCTCAATATGTCATTTTACATTTAATGAATCATCCTTATTACTTGAGGCACAATTAGCTAACTAGAGATCCTAAAACATGACATGATAATACCAAAGTAAAAGACAGTTGTTAAGTTTACACTATATATGTAACTTCAGTAGTTATCAGCATAATAGCAATTAAATTACTTAAAAAGGGTCACCTGAGTCTTTGCTTTCTTCACTTAACATCGAATTCCATTCCCAAAGTCTATCCGGAAATGCTCCTTGAACCTCTCCGCCCAAGTAATTAGGCGCAAGAGACGCATGTGAATGCAAGTGAGGCTGCAGTTCTTCTGGCTGTGGTCGTGGTTGTGGCCGTGGTCGTGCTGGGAGCATATTATCAGGAGAGAGATTGGGAGAATAGTTAGAACACACATTGAGTTGATAGTTGTTCATATTAAGAAGTTGAGAGGGTGCACAGTTGTCTAGAGCTTGTTGGGAGCTTATAATTCGACGTAGATCATCGACGTTGTTAGGGATAATGGTCGAGGAACCAGTGATGATGTTACTATAAGCGGAGTTGATAGGGTTTGAGAGCTCGCGAGCAGTTCCAACAATGTCTGTTGTGGTGCAACCACTCGCGTCGCCGGTTTTGTGTTCATTGTGGTGTGAAAACTGGCCTTCAAAGCAGGTGAAAGTCGAGTTCTGCGACCGCGGTTTGTTGTAGGAATTGGATAGTCTCGAGGCATTCCTTGTGGTTTGGAGAGTACGTGGGAGAGATGGATGGTCTTCTACTCCTGTTCGCTTGTAAACCCTACACAATGATATCTCAGCCTGCAAATTAAACAACATACTTGCAAGCATTCATATCTAGCGGTGGTATTGATACATCTATATTTGTATATATATATAGAGAGAGAGAGAGAGAAGGAGGGGGGGGGGGGGTATGCATTTAAAGCTAGCGGTGACATAGGTATATGAGTTTATGATTTAATCATGATAGTGAAAACAAATATGGTTACTTGCACTTGTTCATTATTGACTTCAAAGATTTTGGATGCAAGTGCTACCTATCTAAATAACAAGATTTTGCAAATCTTTAACGAAATATATATACCTTCTGTAATCTTTCAAATTCGTGATGGGGTAATCGGTATTCATTCATGATCCAACTACTTCGAATTCCTTTAGGGGCTTTTCCGGAGTAAAACACAAGGGTTTTCTTCAACCCGATGGATCTGAAAGTATCAGTTCTGATCATTCTATCTGCTCCTGTGGCCTTCCAGTAACCTGAAGTTGTCACGCGGTTTGGTCGATCCCCGTTGCGGTACTTCCTATCTCTTGGCACATAGAAGAACCATTCTTTCTCCCCTATTGCAGCTAAAGCTGAAATCACATGTAACACAAAGCTCAAATTATGGGCATGTATACTTTTTATTATCTTAATTGATTTCTTGAACATATATCACCAACAAAGTAAACCAATAAGTCAAGATGCAAGATCTAAAACATAGTCAAAGATTGAAATTGATATGATTGATATAGATTTAGAGTTCAAGAAGCAAGAAACAACTTTGTAATCCAACAAAAATACGGAATTCAAGTTATATATATGATTGTAGAATCAAACAAATTAAAATCAATAAAAAGAATGTAGTTCATGAGAAGAAAAAGAATTGAACACATATGACGAATATGATCAAATCAATTAGTACATCAACATATACATATTCTTTGTTCATCTCACCGTAGATCTTACTTTCGAGTGAGATTTTCCTCTATACGTTTGTTTGTTATCACATATACTATTTGCAATAACCTAACACTAGTTTGTAGATCGAAGAACAAGGATCTAACCCGAACACAAATCGTATGATGGAATTGTAGAGATCGAATTAAAGTAAAGAAGGTAAAGTGATGTATACCAGGAAGTTCCCACGGGTCATATCTGTAAAGATCAAGAAAAGTGATGAGCTCAACATTAAACTTCTTGCCCTCTACCTTACGGCGAAGGTAGAACTCAACAAGCTCTTCTTCGGTTGGATGAAACCGAAAGCCAGGCATCACGGTGTCGTTTTCATGATCATCATCACTCTCATCCTGCTGTCTTATCTCTTCTTCTTGGTTCATCATCCTTGCTCCTACTGCCATACACCGTTGACCGCGAATCTTTAAACACCAATAATAATAAAAACCCTCATATATGTCCTATATATCTTGTAAAAAGAGAATACCACTATGATACAAAGCTTGCATTTAAGGTATCCGTACCACTGACCAAAGGTAAATCTTTAGGGGAATCGAGAAGTCGATCAGTTGGCAGTTAGGTCTCGTGTTATCCCACAAAATATGCAAAAATAATTGAATTATTAATTGAAGAAGACTCTCCAGTATCATGTCTTTGAGGGCCTACATATATGGAACATGAATTCACGCATAGAGGTGGTTTAAAGACGAGAAAGGGACATTTTCTATTGAACAGGTTGGACACAACATGTTAGCGGTGGGTTTGATCTTTCTTTTTTCATTCATAAATTGTCTTTTACAATGTTTTGTTTATACATAACACTAACTTATGTTATATATTAATAACTAAAATAATAATGGAACTCAGAGGCATTTTAATTACATTACATAAGAAGTTACATTTTGATCACATACTTATATTTGATTTTTACTGAGTCATTAAGTCTTTGAGAAAGACATGCTTGTTGACATGATGACGGGAATCCGAGGGCGCAAAGCCTCGGTTACACAGGTTTGTTTGATGGTACCCATGGAAAGAAAATTACTTACTTGACAAACAATCTACATATGATGAACCCTAATCCGACCTTCATATGTATAACTCTAAGTAAGTGATATATCTCTGCCTGGTTTAGTACTAAGTATTTTTAGATTGAATTTCATGTGAAATATCTCACATTGCATGGTACCTTCACTTCGTAAGACTACTACGGATGGACTAGTTTGATTGCTATAAGAAGTGTTACTTCAAATTATATATGATACATGGTGTCACTCGTATCTATTTATCATTAAAAGGAATAGTTCTATATGTAAATATGGATGGTAGTATATAAAAAACATTGTTTGAATATCATTTTAAGAGACTTAGATTAAAGGGTTGTTTGGTTTGACGAAAATTTTATAATAGAATTGGAATCTTGAGTGGAATTGAAATTTAAAGGAATTCTTCAAAAATCTTATGTGTTGTTTCGTTGGTAATTTTATTAAAAGAATTAAAATGTTTAAAAGAAAAAAAGACAAATATACCCTTCCCCTCTTCTACAATCTTAATCCTACAAAATCTCTTTATTCCCACATATGTACTTCTTCTTCACAATGGATCATGCTACCCTTCTTCGTCGATTCCCAAACCATCATCTTCTTCTATTTTTTTCTACACTCAAATCGAAACTCTTGATCTAACATGGATCTTGTTTGATCAAATCTAGAACTCTTCACTGTTGTTTGGTTTCAAGAACTCTGTTTATGTTCAGATTATGCTTATGATTTGTTAAGGATTTTAAGTTTGATTGTGGTTATCATTTTATATCGTGAAGAAGAAACATATTTTTAGACTGAGGTTGCTGTCAAATTTTAAGTCAAATATACTTTTGATTTGTTAAATGGGTTTTAAGATTGATTTGTGATTATCATATTAGATCGAGAAGAAGAAACTAGATTTAGATTCAGGGGTTGTAGCCAAATAATTATTTGAAATGAAAAAGGGCATTTAAGTCAAATTTCATGAATTCCAAAGACATCCACATATTCCATTAACACTTGAAAAGAAAATGAATTCCTATGAATGAATGAATGAATTCTATTCCAATTTTGTGTGAAACAAACATGATCTCAAACGGAATGTTGTCCAACTATATTTCCAATTCAGTCGGATTTCGTGAACCAAACAGAACCTAAGTGTATCCGTTATCCATACAATTAATCATGGAATTATCATTCTTCACTTTTAGATTTCATTACATGTGATGTATTTGTGCATACAATTATCCTTACAAAGCACTAAACAAAGGACCATCACTGACAAATGTTTTATCGACAAGTAATCAGTGAAGTAATGGTTGGTAACCCACCTAATTTTGTTGGAAAACTTTAGTAAGAAAAACGACAATGGGTAATTTAATTTACGACAGACTGCTTCATATTATTAATGGTTTACCGACATCCAATGTACCGGAGAAAATTACGGATAAAATGTTGTGAAGTTGTCTTAGGGTTTTGTTTCTAATTACAATAGTGTTTTGTCTCTGCTATTAATTAGTATTTAAAACAAATATTAAATTTTATAAACCAAATGTATAATGTAACATAAACCAAATAAATATAAATCCAGAAAATAAGATTCAAATGCACCATAAACAAAAAATATTATAAAACAATTTACATAAGACTAGACAAAATATAGAAAACTATCTTCAATCCGTATAGTCCTCTAGCAACTCTATCCACGATACTAAATCCTCCAAACCCTACATACACGTGTGACATCGATATTTTCTCGTTAATTCCGTTAAGAAAAACTCCATTAACAAAAAACATTATATCTATCAAGTCAGGCATACATGTCACTTAATCACATACAAGTTGTCCTTGAACGTTGTTGACCTAACAAATAGATATATTAATTTTACTAATATTATGTTATATTGTTAATATTGCATGATTATGTGAAACCGATATGCTACATGTTATTTAAATGATTTATATGTTAGCGTATGTTATGAGAATCATATATTATTAATGATGATGTAAAATGATAAGTGTTTTTATTTAGTGGTTTATGGAGAACAAAGTTATAAAATATCATGTCAAGGGTAACTTTTATAAATTATTAAACTAAGAGGGTTTTTATAAAAGATTAAAAAAATATGAAACACAAAACCGTAGCCCCCACCCCTATTGCACGATCGTCGACTCGACCTCTCTCCTTTTGCGATCGGCCATACACACACACAAAATAACTCTATTGTTTTGCTTGAATTTGATTCACACAACAAGTTTATGAGCCCCTATTTGTGATCAACTACGTGATTTGGATAAGAATTTCCATAGAACTACAATCTTTTTCATGAATTTTGAACATACATAAACTCTAGTACATCTGCTCAATCCTGTAACTTTAAATTGATGAAAGTAAACATTGAAGTTAGTCTAGATTGATGTTATTGTTGATTGTTTACGTGAATGGTACAAGAAACTGTGATTTGGATGTGTAGTTCATAACTTACTTAAAGAGGAAACTATAGTTTCCAAGAACTTTGGATTTTAATTTTCAATAATGTTTGTTATGCTATTATGGTCATTATAGGCTAGATTAATCGTATGAATAATGATTTATTGGTTGTTTTGATGAAATTTGGGTTGTTTAGATCAAATCCTCCTAATGAGAAAAATTTGTTAGTTATGATCATGCTAGATTGATTGTTGGGAATAACGATATGTGTTTGCTATGTTAAATTTGTTGGATGTAATGTTAGTTGATGTTGGAAGAAACTTGAATTTGAAAACATGGGAGAATTGGATGTTTAAGTGTAGACGTATGCTAGTTGATAATCTAGTGTTTTCTTGACTAGAATAAACTTGGTTAATAGGTTTACATGATATAACCTTGTTATATATGTGTGTATTTGATCAACATGGCAAAAGTGAAAATCTTATTTCGTTCAATGCTATATTGTAACGCCCCGAAATGTCAAAACGAGTCACCAATGCTAATAGACTTAATTAGTGGGTATTTAATAAAAAATAAAGGAAGGAAATGGGTTATCGGCTAAATTAGGCTCATGGGCAAGAGCCTAAGTGATTAAGGGCCAATAATCAGCCCCTTACCCCATCTAATCAGCCACCATCTTCCTCATTTCCCAACTCTAGCCACCAAGTTTTAGAGAGAGAGAGATTAGAGAGAGAAAGTGAAGAAAACTCAAAATTTGGAGCTTTAAATGTTAAGGGATTGAAGATCTGGGTGATTGGGCATCAAACGACGAGAAAGAAGCAAGAAATCTAGGTAAGAATCAGCCTCTAGACCCTTCTGTAGATCAAACCCAAATTCTAGGGTTTGAGTTTTGAAAATTTGCAAAGAATCGTATAAAGGTCATATTTTTACGTATGAAAACATGTAAAAAGCTTAGATATAGCCTCATGTATGATAAACTAAGGGTTTGGACGTAAAAAGTTGCGATTTTGGGTTAAAAACGGGCTGGTTTGTAATTTTATGCGTTGTGCAAAACTGTATGTGCATCCAGCGAAATTGGGTGTTCAAGCTGCAAAACTGTGAGTTTTCTGCGAAACTATGTTTTTATTCCATTGGAAAGACAAATGTATGAATACAATATGATTTACAAGCTTCAAATGAATGTCTATTTAATTCCGCTGCAATGTTTTACTTATAAAATAAGTTTGTGCTATGATTAACCAACTGTGAGGTTTTTCTGGAACGGGGCCTTACATATATTTTGAATGCTATAATGTTATGACGAATACTAAACACATATGTAGATCTTGGGTTAGTAGGATTGGTAGGGTTTAGTATGTGAAATACAACAAATGAAGCTAACGCAACACTTGTAATATGCTGCATTAGACCTTGTAAAAATTGCATTAAGCCTTAAAAAGTTGCATTAGATGTAAAACAACTTTTCATTAGATAATTGTAACCTTTTTTAGGGAAAATGTAACGTTTTTATTTGCAAATACAACCTTTTTTGAAATGTTGCTTCTAAAAGGTTGTATTATGGTTATTTTTCTAGTAGTGAGTTATATGTTTACTTCATATAACATGTATGAGTGGTCTAAACCCTATATGTATCTAGGTTGCATGACAGTAGCATAGATTGTTATCATATGGGAAAACTTGAAGTAATTTAGTTATTTAATGACTTCAAATGTATTATTTGATTGTTGTTGTAGATTCTTATGTGTTGTATGGTAGGTTTTGCTAGTATTGAAAACTTGCTAGGGTTTAGAACTCATCATGTGTGATACGTGAATGTATTGAGCTTAAATCATGAATGACATATTTATTAAAGCATAAATAAATATGATTTCACTTAATGTGTCACCAACGGGTCGTCGGATCAAACTTGGTCAAACTAGGTCAAACTTAGTAACTTTTCTAAAACACATAAATCAATATTATTGATTAGACGCTTAGGGTTTTATGAACTAACCCCCCTTCACATACTTAAGTACTCAGATGCTTTAGGTAGCTAGCAACATGTCACCTTACAGTCTTGCACTATATAGTTGTCTTGCATAATCTTGAAGTGAGTTCACTGCCCCATTTTTATTTACTCTTTATAGGGATAAAACATACATAAATGCTTATTTTATGAGATTGTGTAAAGCATCTTTCCATATTATAACTTTACCATTGAAAGACTTTACTCTTTTCAGATTGTTAATTTAGGTTAATTATTGGGACATATTGGGTAGTACTACTAGACTTGACGAGCCCTACCCCTGCAACTGGAGGTCAATCCAGTGCTATATTGTCATAAACAATAAACATAATGTCATAACTTGGTAAGTCATGATGGAAGGCAAATAAACAAACACTGTCAGCTTCGATCGCGTAAACACAATCTGATTGATCCTGATAGGATCATGGATGCCAATTCTAGTGGTGAATGTAAGTTGTTCTGAGTGGAACACTTACAAGTGTTGAAATTAATGCTAATGAAGAAAAAGAAATACGGATAAAGATTTTGTCTAAGTGTTTGTACATTTGTATTTGTCAAATATGGATGACTTAGACAAATACGAATAAGTATTTGTCCATCCGCATATGATAAATGCGGATGAACAATACAAATACCGATGAAAAAACTGAAGAAATGCGGCTAAGGTTTTGGTCATCCGTATTAGTTAAGCGGATGAACAAAAACAAATGCGGCTGAAGAACAAAACAAATGCTTATACAATTATGTACTTAGATTATCTTATGTATATTGTCAGGGTAGTTAAGTAAATTGTATAGATCATTGTATAAGAATTATATATAGATAAGTTTATTATAATTAAAAAACCCTTACAACCTGAACACAAAAAAAATTAAAACCCTATTTCCATTGTATTTTGACCATTAATCAATCAATATACAAGAAGTTTATCAGGATTTCATTATGTTTGATCATTGCTTATTGTAATTCCGCTACTAATATGCATTGAATTCAATCAGTATATTCTATCCTCATTGATTTTAACCAATCACTATTGTATACGCTCATGTTATAGACTAGTTACCTATTTCATAACCTTTTGCTTATGTTACTATAACTTAAATGTTTTGGTTGTTAATAAACTCATGAACTCATCAACCTTGTGTTAAAACCTTAGTACGTCTTTCTCAGGTTGCTAAATCCCAGGTGCACTTAGGAGCATAGCATGGTCTCATGATAATCAAACTTTTCCACAACATTAATTACTTTTTGAATTTAACTATTAGTTTTGGACGCATGTTTTTGCGCTTTTACTTTCACATTAAATGGTTTTTAAGTATTTTGATTTTCACTTCTGTAACATTTGAATTTAAACTATGATGGTTGTTTTAGAAACTTATATAGTGGTCGTTCCGAGTAACTAATGACGATGATCCGAGTTTGTTCACATGCTTCGTGGTAAAAATCCACACGTGCAATTTAAGGGTGTGACAATACGACACCTAAAATGTGTGCCAAAATATTTTATGGGTCAGCATTATGGTGGTGAGTTCATAAACAATCACTTTGAAAACCTGTTTTAAACACTTCCACTAACATCAACTGTAACGCCCCGAATAATGTCTAAGCGAGTCAAATAATAATAATGGGCTTAGACGAGATCATTTAATGGAAATAAGATGGATATGGGTTATAGACCGAGTTAACTCTTGGGGATATGTGTTTGGCGAGTTTAAGGATCCGGGAACGCTTGGTATATATAAACAGATCAGCCTGAGCAGCTCTCATTTACAACTCAACACTCTAATTCTAGAGAGAGAGTAGAGAGAATTGAAGATTCAAGGCTCGGTTGATCTCGGGATTGAATATCGGTGTTCGTAGGAATCGAAACAACAATAAAACACCAAGAATCCAGGTAAGAAACATCATTTAATTGTTGCTTTTGATGTAAACCCGGATTCTATGGTTTGGGTTTTTAAAAGAGGCAAAGATTCGTCCAAAACTCACGTTTTTGTGTAGGAAAACATGTAAGAAGCTTAGATAAAGCTTATTGGGTGATAAACCAAGGTTTTGGGTGTAAAAGATTGAAGTTTTGGGTCAAAAATGGGATGATTCGTAATTTTCAGCCCGTTCTGCGAAACTGGGTGTTCATCCAGCGAAATTAGGTATTCGTCCAGCGAAACTGTGGATCTTCCTGCGAAACTATAGTTTCGCAGGTAGTTTCGCAGACATGGTTTTCCAACGAAAGTTGGGCGAAACTGACAGCGATACTGGCAGCGAAGATGCCAGCGAAACTAGCAGCGAAACTGCTGGCGAAACTAGCAGCGAAATTGCTGATCTGGCAGCGAAATTAGACAGAAATTAACTCCTTTGAGTGTTAACTTATCTGCAGGCTGTGAAGTGCAACCCTTGCTTTGTAAGCTTGATTGAGAAGCTACTCATCGAGTCCAGGTGAGTTCTAGATCCCCTATTTAAAGATTTTTGAACTAGTTTGGGGCTGGAAATGCATCCTAAATACACACTATAAATGACCAAGATTTTAAGAGGTTTTAACGGGAATATCGATTTTTCTATAAGGAAATGTGCTATATAAAAGTGCTAAATAACATTTTTTCGCACTAACCAGGTCAGCACGGCCCCAGCCAGGGGCGTTGCCCCTTGGACCCCACTAGGGGCTGCTGCCCCTAGGACCCCGCTATCAGGGGCTGCCGCCCCCGAACCCCTGCTGCCCCGCAGAGGGTCGGTTATGTTTTATGATGACTTATGCTTGTTGTGCATATGTTTATGTATGTGTGTTTGATGCATGATGTTTATGATGATGATCTATGATTGATGCCTGTGCATGATGATGATGTGTGATTGATGATGATTATGTATGTTATGTATGATATGTTCCTTACTACTTATGTGACTTTACGTGGTGTGATTATGAAAATGAACGTAAAGTATTATTTTAACGAAGTGAAAGATTTAAGATGATGAAAAGTGAATCTTAATGAATGTTATCCCCGGGCCCTTTTGATGATGAAAAGTCTTGCAAGCACTATGATAGACTTCACTTGCGTGAGTCTGATGTATGATGATTGATCCGTATTCATGAGCGGGCTATGTGCCTTGTAGTGTGGATCAACTGTCGGGGGTTAGCTACCATGAAGATGTGTACCGACAGGGATCGACATTTGTTGTCGATCAACATAGAGCTCTTGCTTTGTGCAATCTCATTGATGATGAAGTGAAAAATGAAAAATGAATGAAAGTTAACAAATGATGATCAAAGATAATAATGTTATTATCTATGTGTACGTATGATGCTTGATCGCATAAAAATGTAAAGAAAGGTTTTTTAAATGGAAGTAAAAGTATTTTATTTTATAAAAGTAGAATTCACTCAGCAACGCTAACTCTTATGTATTTTCCAGTTGGTAGGTGATGCTTGCTGAGGATGGCACGGGCAGCTACTTGGCTTGTTTTGGATGGCATCCATTTTGTACAACGATTGTGTTTTTGCATTGTAATGCGAACAAATGATGTTACAAAATTGTTAAAATTGTTTTATTATTATGCAAAAATGATTATATATATATGAAATGGTTTAAGAGGTGGTTGAAGGTTTCTCTATTGGAATCTCCTACAAGTCCAAGAAGTAATGCATGTGAAGACAAATAGAAGAAGACGAGTGTCGACTATCCACATTAGTCTATGCGGATGACCAAAGAACAAATACGTTCAAGTATTTGTTCATCCGTATTTACTAATGTGGATAGGCAAAACAAATATGGCTAAGTATTTGTTCATCCGCATGTACCAATACGGATGTACGAAAACAATTATGCTTAAGTATTTGTTCATCTGCATTAGTCAATGCTGATGAACATACTTGATGCGAAAGCTTAACATAAGAAATGCTGATGAAGATCAACACATCCGCATTAGTTGTAAGGCCCCATTCCCGGGCACCTCACAGTTGGTCATTCATCGCACATAAAACATTTTAAAACGTACATTTATTTTGCAGCGAAATTTAAAACTTTCATTAATAACTAAAAACATGTCATTTCATTCATTTACAACATTCGTTTTCATCTCAAAATACAATGACATGTCAAAATATGGATGCCAGCCTCAAAACGCTCCCAGTAGCTTATGCATCCATGCCTGCAACTCCTCAGCATCAACAAAATACCTGCCAACTATCATGCATACAAAAGTCAGCGATGCTGAGTGAGTTCTAGTTTTTTATAATAAAATACTTTATTTCCTTTGAAAACTATCTTTACATTCATTCGTGGTCATACAACATACGTACACTCAATCTATGTTCTTTATTCGTTTCTTTCTTTCATACGTTCATTATTTCATTCTTTTATTTACTTTCGTATTCATATTATTTTTCATACTTCTCAATATCTTTTACTTTCTTTCTATTACTTCCTTTTCGTACTTTACGTCCGTCAGTTGTCATACATCATAAATTCATACTGATAATAATAATTATTATTATCTTCACCATCATTCGTTCATTTATTCATTTCTTCGCTCATTACTCTTCATTACTCGAATCTTGTCTCATGCAATACCCCCGACTCATGCTCAAAAGCTGATTTTGTGCCGGGGCCTGTACACAAACCCCCGACTCATGTCCGAAGACTGACAAAGCACCGGGATACGCGACAAAGATCCCATCATCCTATTTTGTCTCATGCAATACCCCCGACTCATGTTCGAAGACTGATACTGTGCCGGGGCCTAATAAACAAACCCCCGACTCATGTCCGAAGACTGACAAAGTACCGGGGTACGCGACACGGATCTCATCATCCTATTTTATCTCATGCAATACCCCCGACTCATGTCCGAAGACTGATACTGTGCCGGGGCCTGATAAACAAACCCCCGACTCATGTCCGAAGACTAACACAGTACCGGGGTACGCGACACGGATCTCATCATCCATCACTTTCATGTTCACCATTTGTTATCTCATGTGTTCATTTCGTACTCTTTCGTATTCGTTCGTTTCGTACTTTATCGTTATCTTTCACTTTGTTACATAATACTTTACGTTCGTTAATTTATTCGTACATACATCACACCACGTAAAGTCATACATAATGTATTATAAAACATAATACGTACGTTTTGAAAACTCTTTGACGAAGAAAGATAACACATCACTCACACATATACACATCAAGCATAAGTCATCACATCATAACATGGCCTATCTTCCTATTTTACCCCTTAAAACCACTTAAAAAATCCTAAGTCTAAAATGGGTGCATGGGACCTTTCAGGCGCATGAGCATAAAAGTTCTAAGTGTAAAACAGTCTGGGCGCATGGGCACTGTTTGGGCGTTTCTGCCATATTCAGGCGCTTTGCCACTATGCGGGCGCATGGCACCTGTTCAGGCGCATCAACAGTTAGCCGCTTTAACACTTGGGTGCATGGACACTACTTAGGCGCCTGAGCTTACACTTAGATTATTAACACTTAGGCGCATGGGGTTTGGGTGGTTGGGCATACTTAGGCAGTTGGCCGTTAGGCGCATGGGAACACTGTTTAGGCGCATGGCCCACTATTGGGCACATGGCCAACACTTAGGCGCATGGCCAACATGCTGGGTGCATGGGCCACTGTTCATGCGCATCAGAACATTCTGAAATGTTTTCTATGCTACTAACATCACCCGATTATCATTTAATAATAACCAACCACAGATCTAACATACTAAGGGCACCTAAACATGCTAAACATCAACACTAACCCATAAACCAACTCTAAAACATACATAAACAGAACATCATCGAACAATAGGCTGAAACTCACAGTTTTACTTGAAAACATTTCCTTGGTATGCATAATAGCCCCAAACAAGTTGAAAATCAGTAAAAGATGGGTTCTAGAAACTCACCTTAAGCAGCCTTTGAGCAACACATTTCAAGTTCGAGACCCACCTTAAATTCAGCTCTTAAATCCCGAAAACAAACACTAAACACCAAGAACTTCGGTCAAGATGTGACAACCGACCTCCAGGTTGTTACCCTAACCCTAGATTACTTGCATCATTATCCATGTTATGAGTGCTAATAATTGAAACTATTCAACCCTGCTATGAAAGTGGAAACAATTCTTACTACTTGATGTAAATTATGATTTTATGTGATTTTTATTATTGACTTTTAGCTAATTTAGGTTTCTACCTTTTAAAAATTAGTGTCCCGGGAATGTCAACTAGTCACCCTTACAAAATTAAATTCAAGAGAAGGCAATTAAAATGTGAGCATACACACTCACACCTACATAATTTTCGGCCATGCATGCATGGGCATGCATTAGATACCTCAATTCACCATCCACTAAATAATACATTATACCCAATAGTACAAAATTACACTACATAATATCAAATTACAATTAAAATTTAAATGGAAAATCCCCCACTACACTCCAAATCGGCCGCCCCCCCTCTCCACTCCTCTCCTCTCTTCACCACCACCCCACACACCCACTCACCTTTCATGCAAATCTCTCCCTCTCTCCCTCTCTCCCTCTTAATCGAATTCACCAGCTGATCAAACACAAATACACACACACCTCACAACTCTCCCAAAACAATTCTCTCTAAGTCTTGTGCAAGAAAAATTCGAAGAACACCACCAAGTTCCATTCGGCCAAGAGCAAACCGCAAAGAAGTGGCCTAGTTCGCGAGTTTTGGTCACACAACCACACTTGTTCCACCTTTCCAGCCTTGGTTCGAGCTTCTCCATTCAAGTCCGAGGAGTTTCAGCTTATCCACGACCATCAACACCT
Organism: Flaveria ramosissima; assembly: GCA_025215565.1. NCBI lineage: Eukaryota > Viridiplantae > Streptophyta > Magnoliopsida > Asterales > Asteraceae > Flaveria > Flaveria ramosissima. The sequence goes on from CM046038.1 coordinate 36,136,262, forward strand.
TCTAAATCGTGAGTTACATCAAGTGTAAGCTCATGTTGTCGGTTTTGTGACATTTTCACTTGTTTTCTTCATTTATCACCTAAAAACCGTGTATTTCCTTGTTGTAGCAGAAACATCTCACCATCATCTTGTTCTTAAGGAGTTTCCAACGTTCTTGAAGGTAAACCTCATGATGTGTTAGTCATTCTTGAGGTGGAAACCGATTTCCACCATGAAAACCCTCTTTTTGGGTGTTTTGGTATCATCTAACTTGTGAAAGTTTCAACTCTTGTAAACCAAACTTATGACCTGCATTTTTATGACTTAATGGACTCCCAAGAACCTGTTTTTAAAAGTTCCAAGAAGCTACACACTCAAATCCACGGTTGATACATGGATTTCACTTTGAAACCCTCCTTTCTACATGTAACAACACCCTTTTAAGCATTTGTTTGAAAAATCCTTTTAACCAAGACCCATAACCTACTCATGAACGACTTAATGACACCTTAATAATCTTATGAAGTTAAATGAAGTGTTGGTAACATTTAAACTCAAGTTAAGATGGTTTACACAAGTGTAATTGTCGGTTATGACATTTTCTACATATTTGAAGCATATGGATGTATAGATCAACTAGGCAACTTGTTGGGATTGAAATTTCAGTAGGTTTTAATGAATATTAGAAGTGTTAGCAATGTTTAATCTCTGGAATAAAGGACATGTTGTGATTTACCCTCTTTTAGTCACTTTCGGGACCCGAAAACATGGTAAAATGACTTTAAAAATAGTAAGAATATGAATTTAACACTCTTGAAAAGTATTCCAGGCTCAAAAATGATAAATAAAGTACTCTGGAGTCAATGGATAATTTAAATGGTCAAAGACACAAATAAATGACGTTTTAACTAAAAACGGGTACAAACCGAGCATCGTTTTTGAGAAAAATCCATAAAAATAGAGTTCAAAACTAAGATTTATAAAAATCATATGATTTCAGTAAGTTAAGTAATAAAAGAAGTAAAAGATTTGAAAAATTGGTCAAACAAGCTTTAAATGGTCAAACCCGGTCAAAACCGCGTTTTAACGGGTCAAACGTAAAAACAAAATTTTCAACTATAAAAGGCCAATTTAAAAAATTTAAGGACTTCAAAATTTGTAAAGATATATTTTAGAAAATACCTACTGATCCAAGATTCAAATATATGAAAACTCCAAATTACTGTTAAAACTATCCGGCTTTTACCGTAACCGGGAGCGTTAAACGCGCAGTTTTTTAAATCGAACCCCTGAACTAAAGTTTTGAAACACTTACTCCATAATAATTATAATATGACTCTAATAATCTGATTTTTGGTCTTAAATGACATAAAGGGGCAAGAAACTAAACTTGAGGGTAGAAACTGTCAATTTTGAAACTTGAGGGACCAAACTGTAAAATTTTTCCAAACCTTATAACCGACTTCCAGGAAGCTAATAAACACTTGAACAACAAAATTTCTTAGTATACTTAACCAAATGAAGTGAAAATCCCAATTTTCATGAAGACTCCTTGGCCTGCCATAAAAGGAAACTTTTTATATAAACCTTCACGAAACCAAAGCCTTACTTAATAGCTAAACCCTTGACACCATTGTTGCACCTTAAATGAGTTACGGCAGTAGCTTATTGCTTAATATGTACATGTTAGGGTGCTAGACTTGTGACACTTCCCGGCACACCAAGAGACTTTTGATTTGGAAACCTAAGGTGAGTTCTAGTGATCCCCTTTTTTACTAATGTGTTGGGATGAAACATGCTCTACTTTTTATGAACTATGATTGTGCTTTACTTGATGATTCTATGTGGGATTTGTGATTACCTGCTGATTCTTATATCATGATCATTAATTCTTTCGTGAACCGCTTGTTTTATATGGATAGATCTATTTGGGGAATCCCCCACACACAGTGGCTTTCGTTCCAGGAAGGTTACCCCACTGAGATCCTAAAGGGTCATTGTGGCATGTAACAAGTTTTGTTAAGATACTATGGTGAACCATCCGGGCAGGTAGTGTTCACTGGTTTGGGGCTCAGTTTCTTCCTTCGGGAATATCCGGTAAAACACAACTTTAGAAGAGGCCAACCGGGACTGAGTGCAGGGTTGATTATGATTTTCCCACAATGATAAACAATGATTATTTTCCTTTAATCAAAGAAGGATTTGTTAAGTCCTTTTGTTTTTAAAATTTAAGCACTTGAAATTCACCAACTTTTTAGTTGACACAATTTTCTTTATGTATGAAGGGATCCTAGCTGTTGTGAAGACCTAGACTTACCCCCGTGACATGGTATTGGCATATTTTTCCTTGATGAAACATTTGAACAATTTCATATTTGTGTTGAACAAGTACAATTTTATTTTTATGGAGGATTGTAAAACTCATTTGGGGGCTTGATGTGTTTCTAGCCCCGCTATCTTTTCAAAAACATTAATGCCATGTGACATTCTCTCCTTTGAGCTCTTATAATGGTTTGTTTCCGCTGCCATATGTTGTTGCTAGTCTGTGACATCCCACCCTACTTGGGCCCGGGGTGTGACAGATTGGTATCAGAGCCAAAGGTTGTAGAGAAGTCGGGAATACCATAGTAGACCCTAGGCTACAACCCTGATACCCTAGGACGGTCCTTGTGGGAAGTGTTGGAATGATCGGGTTGGGTAAATTGATGATTACACTTGATCAACGTAATCATAAATTTACCGGACGCGTAATTTCCATCACTGATCTTTAGGTTATGGTTGGACTTTTTCTGGTTTATATTGATGATTTGAAACAAATTTTAAAAAGGGGATTTAAATTATTTTTGTGATGAACTATGTTATCCGATACAACTTGAAGAAACTATTGATCTGGGCAAAACAGACAGCTATATGTTGGAATAACAGATACTATTGCCATCACTACTATTATTAGTACTATTATTATAATCATGAGTTATGAGAAACCAAATTACTCATGATGTATTTCTTACAGGACAACGTCTATGGCTGATAAAGGAAAGGCGCCTGCTCACCCTGACACTGAGACCACTCCTACTGGAAATCTGAGGAGAGAGAAGCCCCGGACAGAGTATGAGGCATACCTCCGGAGATGCGGACATCCAGGGTGGATATCCGTCACGTCCGAAGACACTGAGGCTTCCGAGGACTCTTCCTCCACATCACCTTCCCGAAGCCGAACGCGATCCCACTCTCCTCAAGTAGCTGCTCCGACCCTCTCACCCATCCCACCTATTGGGAATAGGGGTGCGCGTACTGTCACCCGACCTCGCAAAAGCGTTAGGCCAGGATCTTTCGTATCCTTTAGGATGCCTCCTCCTCCTCCCCCGCCTGTTAGGATTCCAACATCGGTACCTCCACTGTTTGACCCTCATGACGAACGCCTGATGCCGCCGAGACATAGTATGTATGACGGCCCTAGCGTACTGGCTGGTGATAGGTACTCCCAGTCGAGTCGCCGGGCAAGTGATGTAGGACCCTCCGATGCGACATTGGATGAGATTTTGAGGAATGTTCGCTGTCATGAGCTGACTGTTCAGCACGCCACTCGAACTTCTCAGTCGGCTCAATTCCAGGCTATGATGGCTACACAGGGAGTGAAGCATTTGGAGCAGGAGCAGAGGAAGAAGGGTACAGGATGGTTTGGATGGCTGAAGAGGAAGTGGATGTGAGAGCTGGAGTACTCAGTGGGATTTCTGTCTGTGGACAGTAGAAGGAAACTATTTGAATTCTTATTCGATACTATTATTTTATTATCATGGGGGTGATGGCACCTTCCAAATTGTAAGAGCATATTTGTTTGGATGATACTATCGTAAACTGCTATTGGGATGCTAGAATTATTGAACTGTCTGTATTAAATTGCTATATGTTTTGTTGTGCCTTGAAATTGGTCTGTGCCTTTTCTAAATGGTTTCCCAACTGTTATGTTATGTTTTGATTTGGACTTGTAAGGTTCTTTAGTGGGTTGTAAATACATATGTGCATGCCATGATCCCTCTTCCAAGGTATGGTGTGATAGGATAATGATACATAGGCTATTCGAAACAACATTTATGAGATGCTAAACGAATCTATTTGTGATACTATCAGAATGCCGACTCGCAGAGGAACACGTTTTGGTCGACGTGGAGCCACTAGGGGCCGCCATGAGGAAGCAAGGCCTATTGGAAACCGACCTACTCCACCAGGGACTCCCCACGGGGAAAATACTAATCAAGAGAGTGACGAAAGGATTGCTAACCTCGTAGCTCAGCAACTGGCTAACGCCATTCCGACTATTATTGCACAGATAAATGCGGACCGGGATAACACTACTGGAAACGACCGGCCGGTGAATGATGAGAGCCACGACGAAGAAGCCGAGTAAGGAATGGATGCTCTTATAAGACCTTCATGGCATGTAAGCCCAAGGACTTCTATGGCACCGAGGGTGCTATAGAGACTTACAGGTGGATTGACGAAATGGAAGCTGTCTTAGACATCAGCGAGTGCAAGATGGAGCATATGGTGAGGTTTGCATCACAATCTCTCAAGGGATCAGCTCTTGAATGGTGGAAGTCCATTACTCAGAGCCGTGAAAGAAACGTGGCTAATCGAATGGGTTGGACTGAATTCCGAGAGCTAATGACCAACAAATATTGCCCCATCAATCAACTCGAGAAGCTGGAGACAGAATTTTTAAGCTTGGAGATGAAAGGACCCAACTACACCGAATACATCAATCGTTTCTTAGCCCTGTCCCGACTTGTGCCACATTTGGTGACGCCAGAAGCCAAAGGTGTAGCATGGTTCATCTGGGGACTACACCCAAGAGTTAGGGGTATGGTCCGTTCCTCCCAGCCTGTAACCCTACAAGCTGTTGTCGACCTTACCAGCAGTTTGATTGATGATCTAATAAGGGCTTGATGGACCGATCAAGCAAGGGCTGATGAGAAGAAGAAGTTTGTTGGTGAGAAAAGGAAGTGGTTTGAAGTGAAAAGAGTGGTTGGAAGTAGTAGTGGGTCAAGTAGAAGGAGTTCTGAAGTAGTGAGACGTGATGATCAAGGAAGCAAAAACCGGAGATTGTATACGGGGACAAGCCCATTCTGCAGCAAGTGCAAGTTACATCATTAAGGGGAATGTAACCCGATGCCTTGTTTTAGGTGCAAGAGAATAGACCATTTAATTAAAGACTGTACTTACGCACCGGGGAAACAATGCTATGAGTGTGGAGATCCAGGGCATATGAGGAACAAGTGTCCTAAGCTGGGTCGAGACAAGGATGCCAAGCACAACAAGCCTAAGGGAAGAGCTTTCGTTATGGACCCAGCAGGAGCTCGTAGGGAACCCGACGTGGTCAACGGTACGTTCCTTGTAAACAATCATCCCGCTACTGTACTGTTTGATACTGGAGCGACTGCTAGTTTTATCTCTAGTACTTTTAGGCCATTGATTGACTTAGACGTGTGTACCTTGACTGATACATTTACCGTAGAATTAGCTGACGGTAATATTTTAGAGGCTAACGAAATCATTAGGGATTGCCCCCTGAATCTAAAAGGTTTACGTTTAAGATTGACTTGATGCCCATTAAGTTAGGAGGATTTGATGTGGTTGTGGGTATGGACTGGTTAGCGAAGCATAAAGTCGAAATCGTATGTGATGAGCGACTACTCAAGATACCGTTGAACGACGAAGAAGTGTTAGTGGTAGAAGGTGAAAGGAGTAACACTCTATACCCTATGATATCCCACTTAAAAGCTACCAAGAGCTTGATGAAGGGATGTCCAGCTTTTATAGTATATGTGATGAAAGCCCAAAAGGAGAAGAAGATCGAAGAGATTCCCGTGGTTTCGGAATACCCAGAGGTGTTTCCGGAAGAACTACCAGGACTTCCCCCGAATCGGCAAGTTGAATTCCAGATAGAGTTGTTGCCTGGTGCTGCACCAGTAGCCAAGGCACCGTACCGACTCGCCCCACCTGAGATGAAGGAGCTAATGGTACAAATTCAAGAACTACTGGACAAGGGATTTATACGTCCGAGTGTCTCTCCATGGGGTGCCCCGGTACTATTCGTGAAAAAGAAAGACGGAACCCTGCGAATGTGTATTGATTACAGGGAATTGAATAAGCTGACCATAAAGAACCGTTACCCTCTTCCGAGAATAGATGACCTATTTGATCAACTGCAAGGAGCAAGTTATTTCTCCAAAATAGACTTGAGGTCAGGATACCACCAACTGAAGATAAGAGAAGAAGACATACCCAAAACAGCCTTCCGAACTAGGTATGGACACTATGAGTATTTGGTCATGCCCTTTGGACTGACTAATGCTCCAGCAGCATTCATGGACCTCATGAATCGCGTTTGCCGCCCTTACCTCGACAAGTTTGTGATCGTGTTTATTGACGACATACTGATCTATTCCCGAAGTAAAGACGAGCACGAAAGCATCTCAGGCTAATTCTTGAATTGCTCAAGAATGAGCAACTATATGCCAAGTTCTCTAAATGTGAATTTTGGATGCGCCAGATCCAATTCTTAGGTCATGTGGTAAATGAGGATGGGATTCAAGTTGACCCTTCCAAGATTGAGGCCATAAAGAATTGGAAGATTCCTGAAACTCCTACGGAGATAAGGCAATTCTTAGGACTGGCTGGCTACTACCGGAGATTCATAAAGGACTTCTCGCGTATAGTGCAACCTTTGACCGCACTAACCAAGAAGAACACAACCTTTGTGTGGGAGCGAGAGCAGAACGAGGCGTTTGAAACGCTTAAGGAGAAGTTATGCAGTGCACCTATCCTTGCTCTTCCAGAAGGAGTAGAAGACTTCGTGGTCTATTGTGACGCTTCACGTCAAGGGCTAGGATGTGTATTGATGCAACGCAAGAAGGTGATTGCTTACGCATCGAGAATGCTGAATGATCATGAGAAGAACTACACGACACACGATCTGGAGTTGGGTGCCATGGTGTTTGCCCTCAAGATGTGGAGGCACTACCTTTATGGCACAAAGTGCATCATCTACACTGACCATAGACTTGACCAAAAGATGCTCAACATGCGTCAGAGAAGATGGGTCGAGCTACTGAACGATTACGAGTGCGAGATCCGCTACCATCCTGGTAAGGCCAATGTTGTGGCGGATGCATTGAGCCGAAAGGAAAGAGAGAAACCTCTTCGAGTACGAGCCTTAAGGATGAGTGTGTATACCAATCTTATTGCAAAACTGAAGGAAGCTCAAGGCGAGGCATTAAAGGAAGAAAAATTAAAGGAAGAAGGATTGACTGGAATGGAAAAGCAATTTGAGATAGGGGCGATGGTACATATAGATATGGTGGAAGGGCTTGGGTGCCAAAACACGGAGGAATTCGAGAAGTAATCCTCGACGAAGCACACAAGTCTAGGTATTCAATTCACCTGGAAGTGATAAGATGTACCAGGATCTAAAGACACTTTTCTGGTGGCGGGGAATCAAGAGATCAATCGCCGTTTATGTGGGGAAATGTTTAACTTGTGCCATGGTAAAAGCTGAGAACCAAAAACCATCAGGAACGTTACAGCAACCTGAAATTCCAGAATGGAAATGGGATAATGTTACGATGGATTTTGTTACCAAGTTGCCCAGAACGTTTAAAGGTCACGATGCTATTTGGGTAATAGTGGATAGATTAACAAAATCAGCTCACTTCTTGCCAATTAGAGAAGACTACGACATGACGAAATTGGCCCAACTTTATGTCGACGAGATTGTAACGAGGCATGGAGTGCCTCTGTCGATCATCTCCGACCGTGTTAGCCGTTTCACCTCTCGTTTCTGGAAATCGTTCCAGCAAGCTTTAGAAACCCGTTTAGATCTAAGCACGGCTTACCACCCTCAGACCGACGGACAGAGCGAAAGAACTATTCAAACGATGGAAGACATGTTAAGAGCTTGCGTGATGGACTTTGGCGGAAACTGGGATAACCATCTTCCTTTGGTGGAATTCGCCTATAACAATAGTTACCACGTGAGTATCAAAGCCGCTCCGTATGAGGCCCTTTATGGCAGGAAATGCCGATCACCCTTGAGTTGGAATGAGATTCGTGACAGCCAAGTGATGGGACCCGACATAGTGTTGGAAACCACCGACAAGATCTATAAGATAAAGGAGCGACTGAAAGCAGCCAGGGATCGACAGAAGAAGTACGCTGACAGGAGGCGGAAACCTCTAGAGTTCCAAGTGGGCGACAGGGTGATGCTAAAAGTAGCATCGTGGAAAGGAACGGTGAGGTTCAGAAAGAGAGGAAAACTAAGCCCCAGATACATTGGACCATTCGAAATAATGGCGAGAATTGGCCCAGTGGCATATAAGTTGAAACTACCCCCGGGGTTGAGTCACGTACACGACACCTTTCATGTGTCAAACTTGAAGAAGAGCATGGTAGACAAAACCCTGGAACTACCATTAAAAGAAGCAAGAATAAAAGACAAACTGAATTTTGTGGAAGAACCCGTGGAGATCACGGATCGTTTGGTCAAACAACTCCGGCGGAGCCGCATACCCAAGGTTAAGGTTAGATGGAACTCCAAGCGAGGACCTGAATTTACTTGGGAGCATGAAGATGAAATGAGGAAGAACTATCCACACCTCTTCAAACCCACCCGTTCAGTCTCTAATCAGAGTTAAAATTTCGGGACGAAATTTCCTAAACGGTGGGAGAATGTGACAACCGACCTCCAGGTTGTTACCCTAACCCTAGATTACTTGCATCATTATCCATGTTATGAGTGCTAATAATTGAAACTATTCAACCCTGCTATGAAAGTGGAAACAATTCTTACTACTTGATGTAAATTATGATTTTATGTGATTTTTATTATTGACTTTTAGCTAATTTAGGTTTCTACCTTTTAAAAATTAGTGTCCCGGGAATGTCAACAAGTCACCCTTACAAAATTAAATTCAAGAGAAGGCAATTAAAATGTGAGCATACACACTCACACCTACATAATTTTCGGCCATGCATGCATGGGCATGCATTAGATACCTCAATTCACCATCCACTAAATAATACATTATACCCAATACTACAAAATTACACTACATAATATCAAATTACAATTAAAATTTAAATGGAAAATCCCCACTACACTCCAAATCGGCCGCCCCCCCTCTCCACTCCTCTCCTCTCTTCACCACCACCCCACACACCCACTCACCTTTCATGCAAATCTCTCCCTCTCTCCCTCTCTCCCTCTTAATCGAATTCACCAGCTGATCAAACACACACACACCTCACAACTCTCCCAAAACAATTCTCTCTAAGTCTTGTGCAAGAAAAATTCGAAGAACACCACCAAGTTCCATTCGGCCAAGAGCAAACCGCAAGGAAGTGGCCTAGTTCGCGAGTTTTGGTCACACAACCACACTTGTTCCACCTTTCCAGCCTTGGTTCGAGCTTCTCCATTCAAGTCCAAGGAGTTTCAAGCCATCCACGACCATCAACACCTTCTAAACCGTGAGTTACATCAAGTGTAAGCTCATGTTGTCGGTTTTGTGACATTTTCACTTGTTTTCTTCATTTATCACCTAAAAACCATGTATTTCCTTGTTGTAGCAGAAAGATCTCACCATCATCTTTTTATTAAGGAGTTCCCAACGTTCTTGAAGTTAAACCTCATGTTGTTTTAGTCATTCTTGAGGTGGAAACCTATTTCCACCATGAAAACCATCTTTTTGGGTGTTTTGGTATCATCTAACTTGTGAAAGCTTCAACTCTTGTAAACCAAACTTGTAACCTGAATTTTTATGACTTAATGGACTCCCAAGAACCTGTTTTTAAAAGTTCCAAGAGGCTACACACTCAAATCCACGGTTGATACATGGATTTCACTTTGAAACCCTCCTTTCTACATGTAACAACACCCTTTTAAGCATTTGTTTGAAAAATCCTTTTAACCAAGACCCATAACCTACTCATGAATGACTTAATGACACCTTAATAATCTGTTTTTGAAGTTAAATGAAGTGTTGGTAACATTTAAACTCAAGTTAAGATGGTTTACACAAGTGTAATTGTCGGTTATGACATTTTCTACATATTTGAAGCATATGGATGTATAGATCAACTAGGCAACTTGTTGGGACTGAAATTTCAATAGGTTTTAATGAATATTAGAAGTGTTAGCAATGTTTAATCTCTGGAATAAAAGACATGTTGTGATTTACCCTCTTTTAGTCACTTCCGGGACCCGAAAACATGGTAAAATGACTTTAAAAATAGTAAGAATATGAATTTAACACTCTTGAAAAGTATTCCAGGCTCAAAAATGATAAATAAAGTACTCTGGAGTCAATGGATAATTTAAATGGTCAAAGACACAAATAAATGACGTTTTAACTAAAAACGGGTACAAACCGAGCATCGTTTTTGAGAAAAATCTATAAAAATAGAGTTCAAAACTAAGATTTATAAAAATCATATGATTTCAGTAATTTAAGAAATAAAAGAATTAAAAGATTTGAAAAATTGGTCAAACAAGCTTTAAATGGTCAAACCCGGTCAAAACCGCGTTTTAACGGGTCAAACGTAAAAACAAAATTTTCAACTATAAAAGGCCAATTTACACAATTTAAGGACTTAAAAATTTGTAAAGATATCTTTTAGAAAATACCTACTGTTTCAAGATTCAAATATATGAAAATTCCAAATTACAGTTAAAACTATCCGGCTTTTACCGTAACCGGGAGCGTTAAACGCGCAGTTTTTTAAATCGAACCCCTGAACTAAATTTTTGAAACACTTACTCCATAATAATTATAATATGACTCTAATAATCTGATTTTTGGTCTTAAATGACATAAAGGGGCAAGAAACTAAACTTGAGGGTAGAAACTATCAATTTTGAAACTTGAGGGACCAAACTGTAAAATTTTTCCAAACCTTATAACCGACTTCCAGGAAGCTAATAAACACTTGAACAACAAAATTTCTTAGTATACTTAACCAAATAAAGTGAAAATCCCAATTTTCATGAAGACTCCTTGACCTGCCATAAAAGGAAACTTTTTATACAAACCTTCACGAAACCAAAGCCTTACTTAATAGCTAAACCCTTGACACCATTGTTGCACCTTAAATGAGTTTAGGTCAGTAGCTTATTACTTAATATGTACATGTTAGGGTGCTAGACTTGAGACACTTCCCGGTACACCAAGAGACTTTTGACTGGAAACCTAAGGTGAGTTCTAGTGATTCCCCTTTTTACTACTGTTTTGGGGTGAAGCATGCTCTGTTATTTTTGAACTATAATTGTGCTTTACTTAATTATTCTATGTGGGATTTGTGGTTACCTGCTGATTCTTATATCATGATCATTAATTCTTTCGTGAACCGCTTGTTTTATATGGATAGATCTATTTGGGGAATCCCCCACACACAGTGGCTTCCGTTCCAGGAAGGTTACCCCACTGAGATCCTAAGGGGTCGTTGTGGCATGTAACAAGTTTTGTTAAGATACTATGGTGAAGCATCCGGGCAGGTAGGATTCACTGGTTTGGGGCTCAGTTTCTTCCTTCGGGAATATCCGGTAAAACACAACTTTAGAAGAGGCCAACCGGGACTGAGTGCAGGGTTGATTATGATTTTTCCCACGATGATAAACAATGATTATTTTCCTTTAATCAAAGAAGGATTTGTTAAGTCCTTTTGTTTTTAAACTTTAAGCACTTGAAATTCACCAACTTTTTAGTTGACACAATTTTCTTTTGAGCATGTTTCAGGTAATGTATGAAGGGATCCTAGCTGTTGTGAAGACCTAGACTTACCCCCGTGACATGGCATTGGCATATTTTTCCTTGATGAAACATTTGAACAATTTCATATTTGTGTTGAACAAGTACAATTTTATTTTTATGGAGGATTGTAAAACTCATTTGGGGGCTTGATGTCTTTCTAGCCCCGCTATCTTTTCAAAATCATTAATGCCATGTGACATTCTCTCCTTTGAGCTCTTATAATGGTTTGTTTCCACTGCCATATGTTGTTGCTAGTCTGTGACGTCCCACCCTACCTGGGCCCGGGGTGTGACACAAGAACTCGAAACCCAGCTGAAACCAAGCTCATATAAGAGAAAACTCACCTTTCAGTTGCTTCTTCCTCTTTCTCTCTCTAAACCGAGGGCTTTCTCTCTCTTCTTTCTTCCTTTAAGCCGAATGGAGATGGTGAAGAAGGGATGGGCGGCCATGCCCCTTTAAACCTTAAAATAATAAGGTTTGTACTTTGTACACTTTATCCCCCTCCACTTGTGCTCATTATCTATTCTTTCTTTTTACTTTTCTTTTCCTTTCGTTTAAATAAAAATTCAGGGTGATACAAGTCTACCCCCCTTAAAGAGGTTTCGTCCCCGACACCTGTCGCTTCTCAAATAGTTACGGGTAACACTGTCTCACCTCTTTCTTGACCTTGCACTTAGACTTAGATCCCTTTAGGCTTCACTGCACCCGCACAAGTGAGACCATCATCCTCCTTAGCCAATTCTCTTCTTCTTATTAGTAATGGCCACAAGTTGCTTCTTGTAGTTTAATTTTCTGTCCATCTTAGTGTTCTCTAGTGGCATGATCATATCCTCATCGGTTGAGCACTTTCTTAGACGAGATGCATGGAACATCAGATGAATTCCACTTAACTCATCGGGTAGCTCCAGTCGATGTGTCACTTCTCCTACTTGAGCAACAACTGGGAATGACCCTCTACACTTTAGTATTAGCTTTACTCGATTTCCAAATCAAACAATCCGCTTTCCTGGTCGAAGCCTTCATCATAATCCATTGTCGTAGGTCGACACCGAACTCTGGTCGTGCACGATTGATCAATACATCTTCTTGCAACACTTGGGGTTTGAGTCGTAGATTACTGATCAATTCACCCGGAGATGCATGTCTAATCACCTACGTATGTCTTGAACAGTCTAGCAGGAACAAGCGCTCTCTCTCAATTCTATCGCCCAATCCTCTAGGGCATTAGGTAACCTGGTGGACTTACTAATAGCAATTCTTACATCGAAGGGCTCATCGATCTTCCTACTCCTAACGTGCAACATCACAGAAGATAGCAGCAACAAAACTACTACTAGCGCCACAATTTAAGTATAGATGCATAAATATAAATTACCTAAAATGCACCTGACGTTACCTTGGAGTCTGATCTAGCCTCCTCCCGGTCATAGCAAAGGCTCTAGCCTTCACCCTCTGTTCTCCTTCCTCGTACCGGAGCTTCCTGCCCTCGACTTCTTGCAGTCTTTGCTCATGTGTCCTGTCTTGCCACAGTCGTAGCAGCCATTTGGCAGTCCCTTGCTCTGTGGCCCTCCTTTCCACACTGAAAACAAACATTCAGTCCCCACTTGCACTCCGATTCGTGGCCTCTACCACACTTTTTACATACCTCGCCCTCATATGTTATCTTCTTCTGATCATCAACCCCACATGTCTCACCTCCAGAAACAAATCCACCATCATTGCCTCACCTTTTATCCTTATGGTTAACATGGTCCCGCTCCTCCTATTCGTCCGTTATCGCCGTCACCTCTCGCTCATCGTACAATCTCCCGGCTAAGTCAACCACTGATCTGAATTTACTTGGTCGGGCAGCGATAACATATCTGTGGATTTCTGTTGGCAGTCCTTGAATGTATCTCTTAATCTTTCGTGACACAGGCATCACCTGATCTGGCACCAGGCTTGCCATCTTGTTGAACTTAGTGGTGTACTGCTGGTGTGTCATCGTTCCCGCCTCTAGTTGTAAGAACTCTCTCTCAATCTTGTCCAATTCCCAGTGAGGACAAAACTCTTTGATCACCAGCTTCTTCAGTTCACTCCACCTCATCCTTTCGATCGCCCTGGTACCCTCAGCCTGTACAATATTGTCCCACCAGCACAAGGCCGAGTCCACAAACAAGTGAGTGGCATACTTCACCTTTTGGTCCTCTTAATACTCGCTGATCTCAAGGACAACCTCTATCTCGCTCACCCATCGGTGAGCAGCAGCAGCAGTGCCATTACCATCAAAGGTAGGGGGCTTGCACCTTTGGAATGCCCTATAATCACAGCCTCGTACTGCCTCAGGCACATGCTCTTCTTCCTCCTCTTCTTCATCAGTAGGGATAATCACCTTGGTCTTCGGTTGCTCTCTCCTTCCCGAGGACCTATTCCTCTCCTTCCTTTCGCCTTCTCTTACAGCTTTAATTACTTCGGTCACTACAGACGGTAGAGTCGTCTGCATAACTTGATGGACCTCTTCTACTACTGCCTCTTTCAACGAGGCCCTCAAGTTCGCGCTCTCATCACCACTATCGTGGTGTTGAATCTCGGGCTCCTCACGAGTCCTCTCAGTAGCCCTAGCCCTATTCCTTGTAACACGCGGTTCAGCACCACGTCCTCCCTAAGCTCCAACCCTAGAGGCCTTAGATGATCTACCTCCAGCCATTCTCTAATCACTATAAGATTCAAACACTAACATGGTCATTCAAGGTAATAACTCGGATTATGTCAAGTATAGTAAGTCTCTAATTATAGTGGCCAGTTGTGATTAGCCACTTACTTTACTCTTCACACCCCAAGCATCTCCTATCCTGACTACATCAGTATCTAAATCTACACAAAAGCATAATAGCCGCATAACATGCGCACATGATACTGGTTAACTGTTAGCTTACATAAAATGTTTACATAAAACCTTTACCTGCAGGCACGTAGCTACTAGGACTGGCATCCTTTTCCTTTTAGACCCATTCTCAGTTTAAGTTTAGGTTTCTTTTGAAAATATTTACCCATTTCACTTAAACTTTAGGCTCTGATACCAACTTGTAAGGCCCCATTCCCGGCACCTCACAGTTGGTCATTCATCGCACATAAAACTTTTTAAAACGTACATTTATTTTGCAGCGGAATTTAAAACATTCATTAATAACTAAAAACATGTCATTTCATTCATTTACAACATTCCTTTTCATCTCAAAATACAATGACATGTCAAAATATGGATGCCAGCCTCAAAACGCTCCCAGTAGCTTATGCATCCATGCTTGCAACTCCTCAGCATCAACAAAATACCTGCCAACTATCGTGCATACAAAAGTCAGTGATGCTGAGTGAGTTCTAATTTTTTATAATAAAATACTTTATTTCCTTTAAAAACTATCTTTACATTCATTCGTGGTCATACAACATACGTACACTCAATCTATGTTCTTTATTCGTTTCTTTCTTTCATACTTCCATTGTTTCATTCTTTTATTTACTTTTGTATTCATATTATCGTTCATACTTCTCAATATCTTTTACTTTCTTTCTCTTACTTCCTTTTCGTACTTTACGTCCGTCAGTTGTCATACATCATACTGATAACAATTATTATTATTATCTTCACCATCATTCGTTCATTCATTCATTTCTTCGCTCATTACTCTTCATTACTCGAATCTTTTCTCATGCAATACCCCCGACTCATGCTCGAAAGCTGATGCTGTGCCGGGGCCTGTACACAAACCCCCGACTCATGTCCGAAGACTGACACAGCACCGGGATACGCGACAAAGATCCCATCATCCAATTTTGTCTCATGCAATACCCCCGACTCATGTCCGAAGACTGATACTATGTCGGGGCCTGATAAACAAACCCCCGACTCATGTCCGAAGACTGACACAGTACCGGGGTACGCGACACGGATCTCATCATCCTATTTTCTTTCATGCAATACCCCCAACTCATGTTCGAAGACTGATACTATGCCGCAGCCTGATAAACAAACCCCGACTCATGTCCGAAGACTGACACAGTACCGGGGTACGCGACACGGATCTCATCATCCGTCACTTTCATGTTCACCATTTGTTATCTCATGTGTTCATTTCGTACTCTTTCGTATTCGTTCGTTTCGTACTTTATCGTTATCTTTCACTTTGTTACATAATACTTTACGTTCGTTAATTTATTCGTTCATACATCACACCACGTAAAGTCATACATAATGTATTATAAAACATAATACGTACGTTTTGAAAACTCTTTGATGAAGAAAGATAACACATCACTCACATATATACACATCAAGCATAAGTCATCACATCATAACAAGCCTATCTCCCTATTTTACCCCTTAAAACCACTTAGAAAATCCTAAGTCCAAAATGGGTGCATGGGACCTTTTAGAAAATCATAATACGTACGTTTTGAAAACTCTTTGACGAAGAAAGATAACACATCACTCACACATATACACATCAAGCATAAGTCATCACATCATTACAAGCCTATCTCCCTATTTTACCCCTTAAAACCACTTAGAAAATCCTAAGTCCAAAATGGGTGCATGGGACCTTTTAGGCACATGAGCATAAAAGTTCTAAGTTTAAAACAGTCTTGGCGCATGGGCACTGTTTGGGCGTTTCTGCCCTGTTCAGGCGCTTTGCCACTATGCGGGTGCATGGCACCTGTTCAAGCGCATCAACAGTTAGCCGCTTTAACACTTGGGCGCATGGACAATATTTTGGCGCCTGAGCTTACACTTAGATTATTAACACTTAGGTGCATGGGGTTTGGGCGGTTGGGCATACTTAGGTAGTTGGCCGTTGGGCGCATGGGAACACTGTTTAGGCACATGGCCCACTCTTGGGCGCATGGCCAACACTTAGGCGCATGGCCAACATGCTTGGCGCATGGGCCACTGTTCATGCGCATCAGAACATTCTGAAATGTTTTCTATGCTACTAACATCACCCGATTATAATTCTAATAATACCCAAGCACAGATCTAACATACTAAGGGCACCTAAACATGCTAAACATCAACACTAACCCATAAACCAACTCTAAAACATACATACACAGAACATCATCGAATAATAGGCTGAAACTCACGGTTTTACTTGAAAACATTTCCTTGGTATGCATAATAGCCCCAAACAAGTTGAAAATCACTAAAAGAGGGGTTCTAGAAACTCAACTTGAGCAGCCTTTGAGCAACACACTTCAAGTTCGAGACCCACCTTCAATTCAGCTCTTAAATCCCGAAAACAAACACAACTTCGGTCAAGAACTCGAAACCCAGCTGAAACCGAGCTCATATAAGAGAAAACTCACCTTTGCAGCTGCTTCTTCCTCTTTCTCTCTCTAGAACTAAGGGCTTTCTCTCTCGTCTTTCTTCCTTTCAGCCGAATGGAGATGGTGAAGAAGGGATGGGCGGCCATGCCCTTTTAAACCTTAAAATAATAAGGTTTTGTACTTTGTACACTTTATCCCCCTCCACTTGTGCTCATTATCTATTCTTTCTATTTACTTTTCTTTTCCTTTCGTTTAAATAAAAATTCGGGGTGTTACATTAGTTAATGCGGATGAGCATTCATAAATGCCGATAACCTTTTGTACTTAGACTAGTATTTTGATGTATAGTTGTCAGGGTAGTTTAATCATTTTGTACATGCATTATGTCATCCTATAAATAGAATAGAACACCCTACTTTTGTAAGTTTCAAAGTTTTGATTGTCAAATGTTTCCGAAGTGTCAAGTTACTGTATTGTGCTGAAACCCTAGCACTCATTGTAACTTGTTTACCAACATCAATATACAAGCATTTATTAGCATTTTCAACATTTAATGATCTTTGATTCTATATTTCTGCTACTTAATCATTGACTCAATTATCATATTTGATCCTAGTTGAAGTCACATCAACTGAAATTCCATTCTCGGACCTAGTCAATTGGTATCAGAGCCTTGGCTCTTGAATTCGTCTCAAAATTAGTGCAGATCTTGAATGAAAATCGATTGATCTGGTGATTGAGTTGCTATTAGCAAGTTTAGTACTTCTAATACACATTCATATTGAAAATACCTAAAACTTCATCAACTATCACTGCTCATGTTGGACCAAAAGAACCAATGAGCCTGATCAGAAAAACCTCTAAGTCCCACAGACATTACAACTACTGAAGAAGATCATAGCAGCTGAAGACATCAGCTGATTACAAGGTCTGAAGACAATATCTGAAAGTAAAGAACTGAAGACAAAGTCTGAAAGTGAAGTACTGAAGACAAAGACTGAAGACCAGAGTGATCAGTAGTTGTCACAACAGCTGAAGTTATTAACTTCAATAGTTGTGATGGTTTTTCCTTTTCAGTACTTGTAATTTACCTTTCAGTAGTTTATTGTTTCTGTAGTTTTAGGTCAGTAGTTTTATGTTCTTGTACTTAGCATTCTCTGAGATGTGATCAGTTGTTGAAAACATTTTCAGTAGTTTGCATTGTTTCAGTTGTTTGTATAATTCTGTTAGATGTCACTATCAAGTGACATCAGCAGACGTCACATTCCTTTATAAAAGGAATATTGACCTAGTTGTTTTGTAACCGAAGCATTAAGCGTGAATGAAAATATTCCTTTAACAGAAAAGTTCTCTCTCTCTATAATCGTCATTGTGTGATTGCCTATTCATACTTTTCTTGCTTGAATTCGATCTTATTTCTGTTATATTCCGCTGCTAAATTCAAATCTAATTGATCAAACTAGATCCGATCCTATCAAATGGTATCAGAGCTGGTTAATCATTGATCGATTTAACAATTGATCATTGAAACTGCTCTTTTGATAGCTAAGTTTGATTGAATTAGCAAATTTGCAAGAATTGATTATAGAGTTTGATTTTTTGTCGCTTCCGGTCAATTAATTGAGATTCAAATTGTGTTGTTGAGTTTTTAAACTAGACTGATTTTAATCTCATTGAATTTGATTGAATAGGTGAAAATGACTACTTCAATCAATGATCCTCACAATACTGGCTCCTCAACTAAGCCTCCTATGCTTGTTAGGAGTGAGTATAACATATGGCAACGCCGAATGCTCCATCACCTGTCTGTTAACAGTTCAGGTTGTTGGAAGTCAGTGGTTCATGGACCATATAAGCCTATGGTGAGTAATCCTGAAACTAATGAGATGGTTCCAAAGAAGAAGGAACAATATTCTGATGAGGACTTAAAGCTGTTTGAAATTGATGCTAAAGCCCATGGAATTCTGGCCATGGCACTGCCTAATGAAATCTACTCTGGGCTAATGCATCTTGAAACTGCTCATGATCTCTGGGTTGCTCTGAAAGAACAATTTGGAGGAACTGATGAGGTCTTAGCAAACAATAGAGAAATCCTTGCCCAGCAAAATGAGACATTCTCTCATAGGAAGGGTGAGACATTGACTCAACAGTTTGAGCGATTTTCATGTTTGATATCTGAGCTAAAAATGGTTCAACATGAATATACAAACAGCCAGATGAATAACAAATTCCTCAGATCCCTGCCTGAGAAATGGGACACTTATACCATTGTCCTACACTCCAGTGCAAATCTGGATACTCTATCTCTCACCCAACTTCATGGGAAACTCTTAACATTTGAGAGAGAGATAGAATAGAAAAGGAAACTATCTTCATCTTGAAAGCTCACTGATGACTTTGTACCAGGAAACACTGCTCTGGTTGGTCATGAGTCTGAATATGCTTCATCTGAAAGTTCATATGATGAGCATATTGATTTCTCTTCAAACAGTGGAAATCATGCTTTTGTTGGAGTTGAGGGTAACTCAGGTTTTAGTGTTGATAACTTGTGTTTTCTGATGGATGATTTGAAAGGAATTGCTGATGATGATCTGGAAGAGATGGATATTTTGAGCCAAATGGCATTGATCAATATTAGATCTCAAACGTTTTAAAGAAAAACAGGTAGAAAATTCCCTGGTCTCTCTGGCAAAACCAAGGTTGGTTTTGACAAGAGTAAGTTGAGATGTCACAAGTGCCATAGACTTGGACATTTTGCTAGAGAGTGTAGATCATCTGGATCTAACTCATCTGCACCCTTTGTGACTTTTCCAAGCAATAGCTCACAATCCAAAGGGCAACATTCTACAAGAATTGATCATCATTCATAACATCAATCATCTCCTGCATTCTTTGTTCCTTAAAGTCCAATGCCATATCCTTATCCATGTTTTTACATGCCTCAGTCTAATCAGGTTCCTGTAACCATGGCTCAACAACCACATGCTCTACCTGATCCTCAACCATCTCAAACAAATCAACAATCTCAATCTCAATCTCATCAGAGCTTTTTCACCCCTGAGGTTGTTGACTGGAGCAGCTTACCAGATGATGTCTCTGGTTATTCTGAACAACTATTTGCTGGTGCTGGTCAACATGGTGGTGAAAACCCTTTTGGAAATCTTGCTCTAATGGCCCTGGAGTCTACTGATGGAAATTCTTCATCATCTCAGGTACCACAGGTATCTTTTGAGGCTAAGGCCAAGTTATTTTCTAAGTCATGCATAGCTGCTTTTGTTTCAATTAGGGAAGCAAATGTAGCTTTAATTAATCAAAACCTTGACCTAGAAAAAGCAATTTCCAAAAGAAAAGCTGAGTTTGAGTCTGTTTTAATGAGAAGGATGAGGAGATTTATAAACTTTAGTGTCAAATCATTGATGAAAAAGCTAAGGTAGAGGTCATTTTGGAAAATCACAAGAATCTCAAAGAAACACTTGCAGCTACCCAAGTTAATTGTGAAAGTTGGGTAACATCATGCAAGGGATTTGAAATGCTTCTCAGTAAGCAAACAGCTTTTCAATGTGAAGTTTGGGATTGGGTATAATCATACCATACCTCCTACAGATTTTACTCCCAAGTTAGAAGTAAAATCTGAGGATGATTGTCATTCCCAAACCACATCTTCAGGTGTCTCATCCTCAAATGAAAATTTCAAAATCAGAGGATGAAGTCAGTGTGAGTACCTCAGCTAATCAAATTGCTGATGGTCCCACTTCTTCGAAACACATGATCAAGAAGAGACTGAGTAATTCAGGTGGTGTTCCACAAGGTACTCAAAGTACTGAAGGGCAAAACACAACACCTGAAAAGCATTTCAAATCAGAGGAAAACAAGCATAGCTTGACAACTGCTGAAAGATCTATCAGGAATCTCAAAAGTGCTGATAGAAAACTTCTGAAGAACAAATCTTCAGTTGTTACAAATCCTTCAGTACTTCCCAAAAGTACTGAAAGGAAGAAATTACTGAAGAACAAATCTTCAGTAGTTTCATCATCTTCAGCAGTTGATCAACAAAAGATGAAAAGAAAGCCATGTGAAATATGTAATTTGTTTAATCATCTTACTGATGAATGCTGGTATAACAAGGGTTTAAAATTCAACAAAGAGAAAATCATTATAAAGCAAATGTATAAAATGAAAGATGATTTTCAAACCAAGTTTGTACCACAATCATCTCAATCTGATAAACCAAAGCTTTTTCAAAAAGTCACAAAGAAGGAAGGGGTTTGTCACACAACAGCTGCAAATATTCCTCATGGAATATTAAAAACTCAGACTAAGTCTGTGTCTTTTCAAAAGAAGAATGTAGTGAATCACAAGAACAAATCATCAACAAGTACTGATGTGTCAACTGAGTTGACAACTTTGACAACCAATCAGACACAACTTGTTATGATGGTTCAACATCTATTGGGGAGATTTAACCAATTAGATGTTTCTGTGATTAAACCTCTGAAAAGGACACCCAAGCCAAAATAAAAGGAATCCTTTTCAGCACCATCTACATCTTCAAAGGCTGTTAATCATGCAAAATCTGTAAGTTTAACATCTGTTGATGAAAACAGACCCAAAACCAAAAAGGTTTGGGTCTCAAAGGCTAACTAATTTTTGTGAAAAATGCAGGGTTCTTCAGCATGCCAAAGAAGCATCTGGTATGTAGACAGTGGAGGATCCATGCATATGACAGGGAGCAGCTCTCTTCTTCATGATTATTCTCAAGGGAAGAAGGGATTTGTTTCTTTTGGAAATGATGCCAAGGGTTACATCATTGGGAAAGGATTTGTCTCAAATGGGGAGATAAGATTTGATGATGTTAACCATGTGGAGAACCTCAAGTACAATCTTTTGAGTGTCAGTCAAATGTGTGATAAAGGGCATGTTGCACTTTTCACAAGTCAAAACTGTCGGATTCTGTCTTCCAAAGTTTTGCACAAGATTGACAAGATATTGGATGAATATACTCTCCTGAAGGCCAACAGGATTGGAAGAGTATATGCCTTAGATTTATCAAAGAAAATCATCTTAAAGGCCATCCATGTCTGTTCTCCAAAGCCTCTCCTCAAGAATCTGAACTATGGCATAGAAGGCTTGGTCATGTAAACCTTAAGAACATGAATCAGCTTATTCATCATGGTTTAGTGAGAGGTTTGCCATTGAAGGAGTTCAAATGTGATGATAACTGTCCAGCTTGCTTAAAAGGAAAGCAACACAAAGTTTCATTCCCTCCTATAGAAGAACCCAAGTCCACTGCCTGCTTGCAATTACTGCATATGGATCTTTTTGGTCCTGTTAGAGTAATGAGTATGGCAAAGAAAAAAAACTGTCTGGTAATTGTGGATGATTATTCCAGATATGTATGGACTTTCTTCTTGCATTCCAAGGATGAGGCTGCTCAAATCATCATTTATTTTGTGTTGCATGTGGAAAAGCAGCATTCACTTCCAGTCAAATGTGTGAGAAGTGATAATGGCCAGAGTTTAGGAATCACACTCTTGATGAATTCTATTTGTCTAAGGGAATCAAAGACAATATAGTATTCAAAGAACTCCTGAGCAAAATGGAGTGGTGGAGAGAAAGAACAGGACCCTTATTGAAGCCGCAAGGACAATGTTGGCTGACTCAGGTTTGCCACTAACCTTTTGGGCTGAAGCTGTCAACACAGCTTGCTATGTACAGAATAGGGTATTAGTGAATCAGAGGTTGATGAAGACTCCTTATGAGTTATTACATCATTTGGCCCCTCTGATTTCATTCTTTAGAGCATTTGGGTGTCCCTGTTATATTCTTAACACAAAGAATCCACTTCAGAAGTTTGAATCCAAGGTGGATGCAGGGTATTTTGTTGGGTATTCATCTACTTGCAAGGCATACAGAGTTTTCAATTGCAGAACAAAGATTGTTGAAGAAACTTTGCATGTCAAGTTTAATGAATCTCCAAAAGACAAGATTCCTCAAAACCCTGTTGATTGTTTGATTTGGACATACTGCAATATGTTCCATATCAGTCTCCACCTGTTATTGTTTCTGAAGTTCCATCCTCTCCATCTGATGGTATAAATGCAAGTTGTAGTGATCATCTGCCTGTATCTACTACACTTGATGTTCCTGTAGCTTCAGCAGTTCCATCCACAACAAATGCTGATGAAATCTCTGAATCCTCTACTTCATTTGAACTGCCATCTCAGTCTAGGTTTCAAGAGTCTGAATCAACATCTGTTGCTGCTGAATCTCCTACAACACTTGCACATATATTATTGAGTATCAAGAATTGAAGAATCATCCCATGTCCCAGATCATTGGTGACATTAATGCTGGTGTTTCAACAAGAAGTCAATTGTCCAATTTCTGTCTCTATGCTCTCTTCATCAGTCAGCAAGAGCCAAAGAATTATCATGTGGCATTAAGGGACAATGGATGGGTTGAAGCCATGCAGCTTGAGCTTCTTCAATTTCAAAAACAGCAAGTGTGGGAACTGGTTCCTCTACCCCAAGGTAAGTGTGCAATAGGCACTAAATGGGTGTTTAGGAATAAAACTGATGAAAAAGGCCAAATTGTCAAGAACAAGGCCAGACTGGTTGTACAGGGGTTTTCACAAGAAGAAGGTATTGATTATGATGAAACCTTTGCCCCTGTAGCCAGACTGGAGGCAATCAGATTGTTTTTAGCTTATGCTGCTTTCATAACCTTAAAGTTTTTCAAATGGATGTCAAAAGTGCATTTTTATATGGTAAAATAAAAGAAGAGGTTTATGTGTGTCAACCACCAGGTTTTGAAGATCATAAACATCCTGATTGGGTGTATAAGCTTGATAAGGCTCTTTATGGGTTGAAACAAGCACCCAGAGCCTGGTATGAAACATTATCTAACTTTCTTCTTCAAAATAATTTCACTAGAGGCTCCATAGATAAAACTTTGTTCATTAAGAAAGTAGGCATGCATAAGCTCCTTGTTCAAATTTATGTTGATGACATTATTTTTGCATCCTCTGATCCACAGTTGTGTGATGCATTTACTAAATTGATGCAACAAAAGTTTGAAATGAGTGCCATGGGAGAATTACAGTTCTTTCTGGGTTTGCAAATCAAACAACTGACTGATGGAACTTTCATTCATCAGTCAAAATACACAAAAGATTTGTTAACCAAGTTTGATTTACAAAACTGTAAGCCTTGTTCTACTCCCATGTGCAGCAACACACAACTGGATGCTGATCAAAAAGGTAAAGCAGTTGATGAAACTCTTTACAGATGTATGATTGGTTCCTTGATGTACCTTACAGCTTCTAGACCAGATATTATGTTTGCAACTTGTGTCTGTGCTAGATTTCAGGCTGCTCCTAAGGATTCCCATATGATTGCAGTCAAGAGGATCTTTAGATATTTGCAAGGAACTCAATCTCTAGGACTTTGGTATTCCACTGGGCACTCTTGCAAATTGGTTGCTTTCTCTGATAGTGACTATGCAGGGTGTAAGTTAACCAGAAAATCAACTTCTGGTGGATGCCAATTTCTAGGCAACTGTTTAGTTTCTTGGCAGAGTAAGAAACAAACTTCAGTTGCTACATCCACAACTGAAGCAGAGTACATTGCAGCTGCAAGCTGTACATCTCAGGTACTCTGGCTTCAAAATCAATTATTGGATTATGACATTACAGAGACTAAGACTCCTTTACTAATGGATAGTGCTTCAGCTCTTTGTATTGTTAAGAATCCTGTCCAGCATTCTAGGACCAAACATATTGAGATCAGACATCATTTTATCAGGATTGTTATGAAAAAGGTCTGATTGATCCAAAGTTTGTGCCTAGTGCTGATGAGCTTGCAGATATATTTACTAAGCCTTTGGACAGTGCAACTTTTCATAATCTTGTACTCAGGCTTGGTATGCTGCAACTAGAATAATTTGACAACTACTGATGCTCTTAGTCAATAAATACTGATGAGCATTAGTATAATTATGTCAAAATAAGTGCTGATAAGTCATTTTATCTTCAGCAGTTTTTATAACTACTGAAGACTAAACTACTTAAAAGTACTGAAGTACTTCATTTGTTGAAAAGTACTGATGTAGTTCAAACTACTGAAGTCTTTTATAATAGATAAGTACTGATGACCAATGAAACATCTGAAAATCAGATGATCTGATGAGTAAGTGTTAAGGTCATTGAAACAGCTGAACTTTGTGAATTGACGACAACTACTGTTTCATTTCAAAACAACTGAAGCCAAAACCAAGTCTTCAGTAGTTTACAACTACTGATGACCAACACCAAGTCTTCAGTTGTTTACAACATCTGAAAGTTAAAACCATGTCTTCAGTTGTTTTCTAACAACTGATGACTCACACCAACACTTTCAGTTGTTTTCTTTCAGCCGTTTCATAACCTATATATACCTAACCCTAACTTCAAACTTTTCATAACCCACTTTCCAAACGTTCATCTTCCATTAATGGCGACCATGCAAATCAAACCTCGACACAACTGTGTCGCTTACCTTACCAAATCACCCTTTTGGAACAAGTTTGATGCTGCTATTGATTTGATGGTTGATTCCCAATATCGCACAGCCTTTCTCTTGAATCCTACCATCTATCCCGATACCCTTTGCCAATTCTGGACAAACGTCACTGTTCATACTGCTGAGAATGATGACTCCATCACTCTCCAGTCGTTTGTCAACCAGAAACAGGTGGTCATCACTTCTGAGATCATTCGTCAAACCCTAGACCTGAATGATGCCACCTATGTCACCAAATACCCCAAAGGCACCATTGATTTATCCTTTGCTAATCATGGTTATGAGGGTGACCTAAGTGCTACTACTATTCTGAAGAAGCACTTCCATGATGCTGAGCGACTCATTTTCCATATGATCAATGTCTGTCTTGCCCCCAAAACATCTTCATGGGATCAAATGTCATCCAGGTGGCAACAGGTATTGTATTCTATCCTTGAACATCAAAGCCTAAATTTTTTGAAATCATATTTTTGGAATTAAAAGATTTGGCAATGAAAACTGTGGCTAATAGATGGATATTATATCCAAGGTTTCTTATGGCCATAATTCTAAATCAATTAAAATCTGATGGCCTTGTTGGCCTTGGAGTCCCTGCTCTGGTAGTTTTGCCAGAGGTATACTCCAGGCACAACTCCAATCCACAACTCAAAGAGGCTGCCAAACTGCTAAAACCCAAGCAGAGGGAACCCACAGCCTCCACCTCCAGATCTAAAGTCCCCTCCAAACCAAAATCCAAGAAAACCCAAAAGGCTACTCAGGGAGTTGAGTCCCCTGATGATGCCCCTGCAGCACAAACGCAGGATGAAACTACAAGTCTTAATCCCCTTGTAGTTTCAATGACTCCACCAGCTGAAACCGCTCAGGTATCCTCTCAACAGGATCCTGATGCAACCAACATTGGGGAAGCCACATTACTGGAATCTCTCTCACTTGAGAAGATTGCCATTGAAGAGCACCATTCTCCCCGGTGCAATCCTTTTCACCTCCATCTCCCACTGATACCACCCCTACAAGCCCAACTGCAGTCATTGCACAAGTGCTGACTCAACTACATTCCTCTACCCCTCCCCAGAAACCTGTTAACACTGGGAAACCTCAACAGCTGAGGAAGAGGATCATAATGTAGTTGACAACCCACAGCATAGGGATTATAAAGTTCAATCTCCCAGTGTAGATGAGGAGACTAGAACATCTGGTGAGGCTACCTCTTCCCCTGTTTCAACACATGAACAGGATGAAGCAGGTATCATCTCTAAGACCTCACCAGAGGCAACTGCCAATGAAGGACTTAATCCTGAGGCAGGAAGTCCCCAGTTCCAAGACAAAGGGGCACATGTGATTACTGATCTACACTCAGCACATGTTCATCCTGATTCACTCAGGAGGTCAGCTGATTCAGCTTACACTGATGATGACCTGGGCTTTTTCTTTGAAGTTCTAGCCCAAAACACCATTCTTGAGGCTGAGGTTTGCAGATTAAAAGAACTGCTTGCCAAAATGTCTCAGGAATCAAGTCCATCTGCCCCAATTAACCCACAGATGGCAGCTTCTGTTGAAGCTCTCCCAAACACTGAGCCACTCAAATCAAATAAGCCCCAGCCTCTGTTTCAGGCACCATTTCTCAGGGAGAGAACCCCTCTGAGCAAATGGCTGCTGCTTTCAAATCTTCCTTACCTCTCATCACTCCCATCATCACTACTATTGTCCATCAAACCATTGATGAGAGGATTTCCTCAAATCTTCAAACCCTTGTGGATGATGCTGTGTCAAAGAAACTTTCTGACATTCAAACCCCTGAACCCAATGCAACCAAAAAGGGGGAGTCTAAGTCAGTGAAAGATGATAAAAGAAAAAGAATTGAAGAGGAAGAAGCCAAGGAGAATAAAGGAAAAAAGATCATTACTTACAAGAGAAAGAAAGTGCTGCTGAACAAACTGAGGATGAGAAGAGTTGGAGGAGATGATCAAAGAAGCTGATGAGCAACACAGCAGATCCATGGACAGGATTATTGATCAGCTCTTCAGGCAAGGTTTTGATACTGCCAAACTTGATTCTGAGATCAGAAGGCTTGAGATTCAGGAGATTGAGAATCGATGGGCAGGCTGCAATGAGAAAGAAAGGGAAAGATTGGAGGCTATGATCAGATTTCTATCAAAACACTTGGGAAGACCTATCATTGAAGTCAAGTCATGGTCTAGAGATAGCATTTTGGAGATAACCACCAAAATATGCTCTTCTGAAAGCTTCAACAAAGGTCTGATCATAGAAGCTCTGGATGAAGCTGGTGCTGGGAAGAGATCTGACATGGCTAAGTTATCCAAAGCCACCCTCACAAACAAAATGATAGAGCAGCCTTTACAATCTCCCTTACCAAAACAATCCTCAAAACCAACCTCACAATTCTCAAAACACCAACCTCACAACCTTCAAAACAACCAACCTCACAACCCTCAAAACCAACTCCTTTACCTAAGAAACCAACTCAATCTACCACCAGTGATGCACCTAAAAGAAAGAGAAGGGTGTTGAGGATGGAAGAAGAAGAAGATGATGAAGAGGATAGTCTGCCAATCTCTGCTGTGATCAAAATGAAGAAACCTGAGCCTAGGAGTCAATCAAAAACAATAACTCCTGAAACTCAAAGGCAAATGGTTAAAGTTAAGATAGAAGAAGAAGAACAGCAGAAGCAGCATGATGAGCAATTTCTCAAAATGGTTGACAAGGACTTCCCTCAGTCCTCATCCATTCAAGCAATGAAGAAACAAGCTCTAAGGCTGTACACTCTTATGCATACATTTCAACATCAAAGAGAAAGAGTGAGGATTTGGCCAGACCCCAGGGTAAGTTCCAGAATACATAAGAAAAACATACCAAGTAGATATCATGGCCAAGTGAAAAAGACTTTGAATGCTGCAATTATGTTGGCCATGGTAGTCTCACCCTGGGAGATTATAGAAGAATTCAAGAGAGCACACACCTCAAAATCAACCCCTCTATCTATACTTGAGAACAAAATGATAAAGAAAGGGCTGTTATACAAGAGACTTGAAGATCTTCAAAAGAGTGAACTCCAGTTGTTGCTAGAAGGCTCTCATCCAAATGAATTTGCATACAGAGAGATCACAACTGTTGAGTTGAAGAATGGGAAGAAAGTAAGATATCTGTCTGAATATTATGGCCCTGAGTTCTTCTTTGAGGGAGAAGCAGAAGAACTCACCAAGGAGGAACAAGTTGTTCTCCTTGGGGCCTATGCAAGAGAGTCTTACAGACTCATTAATGGGAAATAGGTTTCATGGTTGGGACAAGACTCTGTGTCCAGTTTCCCCAAGATAGAGTTCCCTTCCACACTTAGCCAATCAAAAGATTAGAAACCTTTTCCTGGCCTATGCTTACATGATTACCTCTGAAGCTGATCAAGAGAGTGTTTTTTCCAAAGAATAAGTGGGATCATCAATAAATTAGAGGTTTTGGCTGCATTGGTTCAGGGGAGTTTGTTGTACCAAAAGAACCAATGAGCCTGATCAGAAAAACCTCTAAGTCTCACAGACATTACAACTACTGAAGAAGATCATAACAGCTGAAGACATCAGCTGATTACAAGGTCTGAAGACAATGTCTGAAAGTAAAGAACTGAAGACAAAGTTTGAAAGTGAAGTACTGAAGACAAAGACTGAAGACCAAAGTGATCAGTAGTTGTCACAACAGCTGAAGTTAATAACTTCAGTAGCTGTGATGGTTTTTCCTTTTCAGTACTTGTAATTTACGTTTCAGTAGTTTATTGTTTCAGTAGTTTTAGGTCAGTAGTTTTATGTTCTTGTACTTAGCATTCTCTGAGATGTGATCAGTTGTTGAGAACATTTTTAGTAGTTTGCATTGTTTCAGTTGTTTGTATAATTCTGTTAGATGTCACTATCAAGTGACATCAGCAGACGTCACATTCCTTATAAAAGGAATGTTGACCTAGTTGTTTTGTAACCGAAGCATTACGTGAATGAAAATATTCCTTTAACAGAAAAGTTCTCTCTCTCTATAATCGTCATTGTGTGATTGCATATTCATACTTTTCTTGCTTGAATTTGATCTTATTTCTGTTATATTCCGCTGCTAAATTCAAATCTAATTGATCAAACTAGATCCGATCCTATCAGCTCTTCTGACCGACAATCATAAGGACACCTTTCGATTGTTGATTATAGACAAAATCGATTGACCTTTCCATTCTTGGATCTAGTCAATTGGTATCAGAGCCTTGGCTCTTGAATTCGTCTCAAAATCAGTGCAGATCTTGAATGAAAATCGATTGATCTGGTGATTGAGTTGCTATTAGCAAGTTTAGTACTTCTAATACACATTCATATTGAAAATACCTGAAACTTCTTCAACTATCACTGCTCTTCTGACCGACAACATAAGGACACCTTTCGATTGTTGATTATAGACAAAAATCAGACAAATAGTACTTATAATAAAAACTATTGACATAAAATCAACTCAAAATTAACTATAAAGTAAACTGTTCATCAAAATCAACTCTACTACTGCTACTGTTGACCGAAACCATACAAGAAACTCTTGACTTTGGACTGTTTGAACATTCTGGACATAAAATCAATTTAATCAATATTCAAACAATCTAAAACAAGTTTATTACAATGGATTCTATTAACTTTTCTGAACTTGGTCATGCATCTAAACCACCAATGCTTAAACACAATTCTGAGTTTAAGCAATGGAAAATAAGGTTTAGAAATTACATTACAGGTGTAGATCCCGACTACTGGATATCAATCTACAAAGGACCCTACATTCCTGTCTCTCTCACTGTTGATCAAGCTGCTCAGTACAAAACTGTCAGAATTCCCATTGAGGATCCTAATCTAACTCTTGATGATGATGAATACAAGAAAATCAAGATAGATCTCAAAGCCTACTCCATTCTTACTCAGGCTTTGAAAATGGATGTCCTCAAAAGACTAGAAAAGTATGGAACAACCAAAGGTGTCTGGGATGCACTGCAAATCATGTGTGAAGGAAGTAGTAAAGTGACAGAGATAAACAAAGACAAACTGATGAACCAATATGAAACTTTCCAGCATACCAAGGGTGAATCAATCTCCAAGTAGCTACATCGTTTTGTGCAGTTGGTGAATGATTTGGAAATCATGGGGGTTACATACAAAGAAAAAGAAATGAACAAGAAGATGCTGCATAGTCTGCCTGAAAGCTGGAAGTAGAATGTCACAATGCTGAAGAACACTCTTGACTTGGAGAGCACTAGCTTAGACATCATGATTGCTAAGATTGAAGCTCTTGAGTTAGATGAGAGAAGGAGAAATCTTAGTGGACCTCAAGTCATTGAGGCATACAAGTTTCCATCAAAAACTCATTCTGTTGAAAATGCCTTTGTGACTAAGGAAGATGATTTTTTATCTTCCAGAGATCAAGCAAGAACCACTGGATTCATTGCTGCTTCACAACAAAACAAGCCATCATCTTCAACTCCAGCAAGCAGCAACACCCTCATGCATGCCTAGTGATCAAAGATCTGAAGAGCAAAAGGCAACTTACAATGCTTTTATTGCTAGTTTCGAGGCATATCTGGGAGGAAGACTTACATCAACATATTTGATTTAGGAAGATCTGGAAGAAATGGATTTAGATGATGTTGAAGAAATGGATTTGCAGTTGCAAATGGCCATGATTGCAATGATAGCCAAGAAATTCTTTCGGAAAGGGATGAAACTGAGTCTGAATGAGAACATAAAGCTTGGATATGACAAATCCAAAGCAAAGTGTTTCAGTTGTGGTATGACTAGTCATTTTTCTAAGGAATGCAATGCTCCCAAGAGAAGTAGCAACAATTATCAAAGAACTTCACATGGTCAGCCATCATCTCAACCCAATTCAAGTTTTCAATCACGTAATCAAATTTAGTATCAACATCAAAATTAGCATCAACAAACTCATCAAAGTCAGCCCCAACTGACTCATCAAGCACATGGAAGCAATCAACCAACCTCTAATGCACTTGTCATCAGACAAGATGGAGTTTGTGACTGGAGCCTATATGCAGAGGAAGTCAAACCTCAATTTTAGAATCATGGTCTCATGGCTCACATCAATGATGGTCCAACTCCAATGCGATGTGAGGTAAAATCGAATCTCTGTAGTGAAAAATACATTAAAGAAGTACAGGGATACAGAGAACATAATCACAAGTTAGCTCTTAAAGTCAAAGAAGAGAAGGTCAAATCTAAAATGTTAAAACAAGAGATGAAAAGTTTGAAATTAAAATCAAATCACTTCTTTCAGATATTGAAAAACTATATGGTGAAAAGTATACTCTAGCAGTTGAGAATGAGAGGTTAACTAAATTGTTAACAACAACCAAAGCTGAGATCTCGACTAGTGAAGTGAAACTTGAAAAGTTTCAATTCTCTTCTACTAAGTTGCAAGAGTTACTTGAGTCACAAAAAGAGCCAAAGGATATGACTGGGATAGGACAATTCTTGTCCTCCTCCATACAATAACAACTATACGGTTATGCCTGAGTCACTCACTCTTTCTGATTCAATTGAACATAAAGTTATTGAAACTAAAACAATGGTTTCACAAATAACTAATCCTCAAAACAAACTAAGTGTTTAAATTAAAACCAATATGGATAAAATCAAACTAGGTGAAGATCATGTATAGGTTGGACTCACCTTAGTATAGTTGTTTACTTTACTTATAATAGGACTTTTGTTAGTTTACTTTTGTATGTTCTTAGTATTGTGTAATTTTGGCAGTCCAGCGAAACTGTGAGCGAATCTATACATTCGCTCACAGTTTGCTGTTCTAGTTTACCCGGCGAACTTGTGTTCTGACGAGCGAAACTATAGTTTCGGCATGACAGTTTCGCTGCGAAACTACAACTGCTATATATACATTTGTCAATTTTTCATTGTAAGGTAACCTTGCAAAACCCTAATCGTGGATCATTGTTGCAAGCTACCTATTTCAAGCAGTTTTTACGCAGAAATATTATTGTGCTTCATGTTATTGATTGTTATTGTTCATTTTGTTATCAAATATGTGTTAGAATTGTATTCTATTTTCTCAATTGTTATTGTTTAGCATGGATGTTAGATATTGAGCAATTCATCACTTCATTTGCACTGTTTTTCGATCACATGGACCAACAATATGGTATCAGAGCCTTAGTGCTCTTGATTTGTTGAGTTTTTGTGGTTTTTGTTTAATATCTAGTCTCAATCAATTTTCATTGGATTATAAGGTGTTTTTGACATGTAAATTGATTGAATTATGCTCGTTTTTGATTGAGGAAGATTATACAATAATCAGATCTCAAATTTATTGAGTTTTGGATGATTTCAGATTAATTTTGAGGTGAAAAAGGGTTTTGAGATCGATCAGCAAAGTTGGTGTTCTTACAGCGAAACTGTCATCATCTTTCAGCGAAATTATGAGCTATCTTGCATCAGAAGTTGTTTTCTAGAGATTCTGCGAAACTAAGCCTTTGAACGAAAGTTCATCAGTGTTTGTGAACAATCAACAAGCGAAATTGCTGCCGAATTTGTTTTCGAACGAAAGTTCAAGCTTGTTTCGTGCGAAGTTAGCAGCGAAACTAAGCCAGTGGTGTCTTTGGTCTAGCGAAAGTGCTGCTGAAATTGCTAGCGAAAGTGTCAAATTCAGCGAAATTGTCAGCGAAAGTAATTCTTCAGCGAAATTGTCATCCAAGTTATCTTTTTCTGCGAATTTGTCAGCGAAATTATAAACTTTCTTTCTGCCGAAACTATAATGTCGAAATTAACTACTCTCACACTTGCTGATCTTGAAAGTGTTGCTCCTAATAGACCTCCAAGACTCATTAATGAGATAATTTTGAAGATTGGAAGAGATGTCTCAAAGCTTTCTTCTTCTACTCTGATCATAATCAATGGGAATCGATTACTTCTGGTCCTCACATACCAATGGTTACTGTTGGTGATGTTGTTTCTCAGAACAAGGACCCATCTTCCTATACTGAAAGAGATCTGAAATTGATTGATCGTGATCAAAAGGCTTTTGGTGCTCTAACTCTCTGTTTAGCTCCAGACATCTACAACCGTTTTGCAGAGCATAAAAATGCTAAATCTCTTTACGATGCTTTATGTGAATTTTATGATGGTAATGCAGATTTGGTAAAAGATAAAAGTATTCAGGCTGAAAAAGAGTTCAATTCATTTGTGGGATACAAGAATGAGAGTGTGACAGATCTTACAAACCGTTTCTTAACCGTCTCAAGCACTTTAAAGAAATATGATGAAAGGCTCTCCAACAGTGAACAAGTTAATAGGCTTCTCGATTCTCTTCCACCACAGTGGAGTCTTCAAGTGAGAATCCTTAAACAAAAAAGACGTTTCACAGATTACAAGCTGATGGATATCATTAACAAGTTGAAATCTTTTGAGTTTGATATGAAAAGAAGGGAATTTAACCAGACTATGATGCCCACATCTGGTTTTTCTCAAAATGCTGCTTTGTTGTCATCCTCTGCAAACTCTCACATACAAAATTCAATTCAAGGAGGGAGCAATACAAGTAATTTCTCGAGTGGGAATAGTCATGTTGGAAGAGATTTGGGA
The DNA here is from genome assembly GCA_025215565.1 of Flaveria ramosissima. Taxonomy (NCBI): domain Eukaryota; kingdom Viridiplantae; phylum Streptophyta; class Magnoliopsida; order Asterales; family Asteraceae; genus Flaveria; species Flaveria ramosissima. Next base: position 36,170,537 of record CM046038.1, read on the forward strand.
AATTCTAAGGTCAATGCTGAAACTCTAATTCCATCAGAAACAATGGCTCTTTTTGGAATGTTTGTTCAGAGCTATGAAGATCTTGTTGCTGGAGAACTGAAAGGTAAAGGAATGACTATGGAGGACATGTATCAGGTTGATCCTGATGATCTTGAAGAAACTGATATTCAATGGCAAATGGCAATGTTAACTTTAAGAGCTCGGAGATTTATGGAAAGAACAGGACGAAAGAACTTTGGTGGTCAATCATCTACTTCAAAACTGGGATTTGATAAGTCAAAATTGAGGTGCTTTAATTGTAAACAATTGGGACATTTCAAACGTGAATGTCCATTACCAATTGTCACAGATCCTAGTAACTCTGGAGTACCAAGATTGACAGCAGAGAAAGAAAAGGAAGAAGTGAATCTAAAAAAGGAGTCGGCTTTGATTTCGAACTTTGACTGGAGTGCAGAGGTAGAAGAAACAAGAACTGAGATCAATCACGCGTTAGTTGCTGAGTTTGTGGAAAGTAATGAAGAGGTAGATGGTGAAGATGGATTGGTGCTGTTCAAGGAATTCAAAAGAGAAAACGAGACATTAGTAAATGGAAAAGAAGAAAAAGCTGATGGAAATGGAAAGAAAGATGAAACTGCACGCTTAAGTGAGAAAAGAAATTCAAGAGATGAGATAGGAAAGGAGAAGGATGATGTTGCTGCTGCTACTGTTGAGGAAAAGAAATCAAGTACTCCAGTATGCATGTGTGACAAAGCTTTAGCTGCTGAAAAGATGGTAATGGGACTTCCATATGAGGTAATACATGATATGTGTTCACCTGCTTGTAAAATTAGATTATTTGGGATTTATAAGGCTAACCGTTTGTTAATTGATAATGAAAAGGATTTAAAGCGAATTAATGATGAACTTAAAATGAATGAATCAAAATATTTTGTGAAATTAAATGAGGCTTTAAAAGAAAATGATCATTTAAAAAGAATCGTTTTGGAAAGAATGTCGAGATTAATACTTTGACTGAAAGGGTTGCTCTTGCTGAATTTGAAGCAAGCAAACTTCAGTCAAAGTTAGATAAATGGACTATTTCTGGAATGAAACATGATGATCTTTGTAAATCTCAACGGGGAGCAAGAATTAAAACAGGTTTGGGTTATGAAAATGTACAGGTTTATCCTCCACCTAGTACATACTGTTATTCTCCTATGCCTGTTCCTCATCCTTCTAATGATTTAATCAAAACAGATACTGACAGTATGTCTGCAGGTTTAGTGGGGAATAACTCTAAGTACATTCGTGAAGACTACGACTATGGACCAACTAGTGGGCTTGGATGCACTAGTTCTAGTACACCTCAAAATCAGCAGTCTGTTTTAGATCATAAGTCTAGTTTAAATTCTGCTTTTGTTTCTAGTTCTAATGTAACAGACTTGAATGTCTCATGTTCTCATGATAGTTTTATTCCATCTTGTAATTCAGATCATGGTAGTGATGATTTTTGTTCTCATAATGAATGTAATGCATCTGATCTTTCTCCAAAAACAACTGAGCAACTTAAAACTAATTGTTTCGAAAAGTTCTTTTCTCAACCTATTCCATCTTTCACACCATTAAATATGACGTCATCTGAGAAATGTACTACTTCTTCATCTGACACTAGTACCAGTGGTACAAGTTTTACTGATATGTCAGATGAATCTTGTTCTAATTTTGTAAAGAAAAATTCTTGTTCAAATAAACATCAAACTCATAAGTTGTATGAGACATTCAGTGATGTTGATTCTAGTTTGTCTGAATGTGATGAGGAGATTATTATTGACCCTATTTTTACCTCATCATATCACAAACCTAGATTCAAACCTCATTGTTTCAGGTGTGGTCAAGAGGATCATCTTGTCAAAAATTGTCCTTCTTTGATTCAAGGATCCTCTAATAGGAACTGTTTTGGAAATAAATTAACAAAATTAGTTAATAATTTCTTTTGTAAAAAATCTGTTTCTTTAAAAAGCAAAGTTGTTCAATCTTGGGTTCCTATTACTCCTTGCTAATTGATTTGTTAATTCTTTTCAGGATTCCTCGTCAGAGATTGTAAACAGTTTATGGCATGTTGATAGCGGGTGTTCCAAGCATATGACGGGATTAAAGGATTTGTTGACCAACTATCGGATTATAGATGGAGGATATGTAGCTTTTGCTGGTAATAAAAAGGGTGGAAAAATGATTGGACAAGGAGAAGTTACCAATGGTTCTCTCACTTTGGAAAAAGTCAACTATGTTCCCGAATTGGCTTTTAATCTTCTAAGTGTTTCTCAAATCTGTGATAAAGACATTCCTGTTCTATTTAAATCTGATGAATGTCTATTTTTAAAATCAGAGATTGTAATTCCAGATGAGTTGATTCTCATGCGTGCTCCAAGAAAGCATGATACGTATCTTCTCGATATGAATTCAAGCGAATCAAAGGCTACTGCAACTTGTCTTCTTTCAAAAGCATCAACCTCTGAGTCTCTCTTATGGCATCGTCGTTTAGGCCATGTTAATTTTAAGATAATTAATAAATTAGTAAAGAACAACCTTGTTAGAGGACTTCTTTTAAAAGATTTTTCTGTTAATAAAAAATGCATGGCATGTGCCAAGGGCAAACAACATAATAAACCTCATAAGCCCAAACTTCTAAATAGCATATCTTGTCCTCTTGAGTTGTTACATACTGATTTATTTGGGCCAATTAGTGTTAAATCAATTGCTAAAAAATCTTTTGTCTTGTTGTTACAGATGATTTCTCAAGATATTCATGGGTGAGGTTTCTTGCACACAAGGCGAGGTTGCAGAGGAATTGTAGAGATTAATTCCTTCTATCGAATCAATCAGTAAGAGAAAAGTTATGGGACTAAGAAGTAACAACGGCACTAAATTCAAAAATCAGATTCTCGATTCATTTTGTGCTCAAAAAGGGATTGTGAGACAATTTAGTGCTGCAAGAACACCCCAGCAGAATGGTATTACCGAACAAAAGAATCGCACTCTTGTTGAAGCTGCTCATACAATGTTGATAGAATCTTTATTACCCATTATTTTCTGGGCTGAAGCTGTAAATTGTGCTTCATATGTTCTAAACCGGGTGTTAATTGTGAAAGATAAAGTGAAGACTCCTTATGAACCTTTTCATAAGAGAAAGCCTCTAATTGATTTCTTTCGACCATTTGGTTGTTCTTGCACTCTTCTGAATACTCAATCTCAAAAGACAAAGTTTGGTGTTGTTTCTGATGAGTGTTACTTTGTTGGCTATTCTTCTTCGCAAAAGGCATATCGGGTTTATAACAAAAGAACACGTATCATTCAAGAGTCGTTCTATGTTGATTGACAGGAATCCAATCCTTCTGAAGTTAGATCTGAACCAGCATGGTTCTTTGACTCCGATACTGTGTTCAATTCGTTCAATCTGCCAGTTTTCGATGATGATACGTCCATTCCAAATACTCAAACAAATATTATTTCATCATCTCCATCGTCTATTTCATCCACCTCATTAGTAAATGATGCTGTTTCAACTAATGTTAGTTCTTCGTCTCCAATGAATGATCCGGCATCATTATCTGATTCTTTACCTCCTACATCTTCTCCTTTACCTGATCCAACACCTATCATCGATTCACCTTCATCTAATCTTTCACCGGATATGGGCGATACTTTTTCAACCATCTTTCACAAAACTTTGAAAGATCATCCACTTTATAACGTGATTGGATCTGTCTCTGATGGTGTTCGCACGCGAAGTCAATCTGGTCTAATTAATGTTTGTCTTTTCTCATGCTTCATCTCTCAAATTGTCCCGAAGAACGTTCATGCTGCTCTACAGGATCCTTGTTGGGTAGAATCTATGCAATTGGAACTTCAATAGTTCAGAAAGCTTAAGGTTTGGACCTTAGTTGATTTACCTCCTAATAAATATCCAATCGGTACAAAATGGGTGTTTAAGCACAAACCAGATGATCGAGGAGTAGTGGTGCGAAACAAATCTAGACTCGTTGTGCAAGGCTTTGCTCAAGAAGAAGGGATTGATTAAACAGAAGTCTTTGCTCCAGTTGCTCGTCTTGAAGCAATCAGAATATTTCTCGCTCATGCTGCCCATAAAAATTTAAAGTATATCAGATGGATGTGAAGTGTGCTTTTCTCTACGGAGACATTGATGAGGAGATATATGTATGTCAACCACCAGGTTTTGAGGATCCTGATTTTCCTGATAAAGTGTTTAAGCTTGACAAATCTCTGTATAGTCTTCATCAAGCACCCATAATCTGTATGAGACCCTTACACAATATCTTCTAAGCAATGGTTTCTCTCGTGGTACCATCGATATGACTCTATTCAAAAGAGAAGTGAATGGTGAAATGATATTTGTTTAAGTTTACGTTGATGATATTATTTTTGGATCTACAAATTCTCAATTGTGTAGAGAGTTCGAAGAGGTTATGAGCCAAAGGTTTGAAATGAGTATGATTGGTAAAATGTGTTTTTCTTTCTTGGACTACAAGTTGAACAACAGAAAGGGAATTCTTATTCATCAGGAGAAGTATATAAAGATATTTTGAAGAAATTTAAGATGGATGATGCTTTTACAGAGATGACTCCCTTTACTGCTCAGACTTGTCTCACTCCAGACGAAAACGGAAAACCAGTTGATCTCATGTATCTTACTTCAAGTCTGTTGGATCTAGAGAGGCTGTTGCAACCAAAACTATGTCACTTAGAAGATTTTGAGTACAACATACAAAGGACTTCCGAAGCCAAGTGTGGAACTTCCGAAGGAAGAAGGAGCTCTTCCGAAGTCTAAGTGTAAAATACACTTCCGAAGGAAAACTCCAACTTCCGAAGATAAAGAAGCTACTCTACTTCCGAAGATCAAGACTTAAAGATAAAGTTCTGAAGTCAACTTCCGAAGTATAAAGAAGTCCTCAAAGCCTCGGAAGCATAGAAGCATCTTCCGAAGTATAAGTGGCTTCGGAAGAACTTGTTCTTCCGAAGCCAGTTAACCTTCGGAAGACACTTCTATTATCCATAGACATAGAGTACTCTGGTCTGACAGTCCGCTGCAAATCTCTGAGATACTGCATGGTGTTTTCTCAAAAGCCATGTAGTTGACCATACTTTAATCTACTGTTTACCTTTTTATGTTAAGTAAAGTTGCCATCTTTAGTTAGTGACAAAAAATAAGTCATGGACATGTCATGACTACCATATCTTAGATAATACTTTATCTAAGATACCTTAACTATAGCATTGTAGTATATGCTTTAGTCGTAGGTTTCCAGCTGGTATCAAGTATAACCGGCTGTAGGATCTAGTATATATATAGTTTCTCATTGTAACTCTTGTTGTATGCTTGTAAGTGTCTTGTAATCTTGAGTTGAGAAGTAATATATACAAGTACCTTGAAAATACTTCTGCTTGTTCCTTTGATTACTTATTATATTATTATCAACTCTTGTTAAAGGCATTGCTTCATCTTGTTTGGGTGATATCATAAGTGAGTTTGAGAGAATTACAAGTGTTAAGTGACAAAACCCGATCCTGCAATTGGTATCAGAGCTTTTTAGGCTCTTGATTGTGAGATCTTACCATCCTAATCAACCAGTTTTTCACTCCTCCTTATACCTCACTCAAAAATGGCCCTCATCAAATCTGAAGTTGAAATGGGAACGATGACCAAAGCTCCCATCATCGACCCTGAAAACTTCAGGTCTTGGAGCAGAAGAATGGAAGGCTTCATCAGATACCAGGATAGCAAGATGTGGCAGTCCATCGTTAATGTCCCGTACAAGCCAAAAGTTGCTGGTGGAAATGGTGCCATGATCGAGAAGGCCGTTGAAGACTACTCCGATGAAGACAGGAAGAAGCTTGACATAGACAGCAACGCTATGACTGTTCTTATGACTGCAATCCCAAACTCCATCATGGTGGGGTTTGAGCATTGTAAGTCAGCCAGAGAACTCTTTGATGCTCTTGCTCAAATGTACTCAAGCCCTAATGATTCAACGAAGGACTCACTAAAGCAGCAGTTTGAGAACTTCACCTATGTTGCTGGAGAAACTTTTAGCGAGCAATATTTCAGGTATATGGATCTTATCTCCTCCCTCCAATCTATGGGAATCACTCAAGAACTTAGAGACCTTACCAGAAAGTTTATGAGTGCTCTACCCAATGAGTGGACTTTCTACTGTGTCTCCATCAAGAGAACAGAGAATTTAAACACACTCACCATGACTGAACTCTATGGGATCCTTGATGGATACCGTTTGAAAATGGAAAGTAAGAAGGGTCACCAAGCAAGCAGACCCTTGAGCCTTCCTGCTAGCAACGCTTTAATGGTTACTGAAGGCTCAGGTATCTCCCAGTCTCAGCAGTACCTGTCATACACCCAACAGCCATCTTGTTCATCTGGACCTTACATCACATTCCCTGAGACTCCAAGGTCTCATCAAGCTCAGCAAAGCTCCTTTCAGGAGGGCTGTGCGTTTGTCTCAGGGAGTGGACACTCCAATGATCATCAATTCTGCTTTGATGATCTTGAGTGCTTCAGTCCAGATGACATAGATTATGTGGACATTGTCCAACAAATGGCTCTTCTAACCTACAGAGCGAAAAAGTTCTTTAAGAGAACTGGAAGGCAATTCCCTCAAAACCCAATCACTAGAAAGTTTGGGTTTGACAAAAGCAAGGATAAATGTTACAACTGTAACCAGCTTGGCCATTTTGCAAGGGAATGCAAGGCTCCCAAGTCTAACCCGGGAACCTCACAGGCCTCCACCCATCCTTCTACATCAAAGCCCAATGGAAAGTCAACTGAAAGAGCAACAATGGCTCAAGAAGTTGACTGGAGCTTTATGGTTCAAGATGTGACTCCTGCTCAAGCACTCATGGCAGGAACATATGAAAATAAGGTATATGAACATCTCTGTACCCCTGCTTGTATTGCTAAGGTTAAATTGTACCAGGACTACAATATGGAAATTAAATCTGATATTGAGTCTTTAAATGTGCTAAAATCTGACTTTAAAAGGGCTGAATCTAACTACCAAAAGAAAATTGAGGAGTTAGAGAAAACTGTATCTCTTTTAAAACATGAACACATGCAGGATCGGGTTTTGTCACTTAACACTTGTAATTCTCTCAAACTCACTTATAATATCACTCAAACAAGATGAAGCAATGCCTTTAACAAGAGTTGATTATAATATAATAAGTAATCAAAGGAACAAGCAGGAGTATTTTCAAGGTACTTGTATATTACTTCTCAACTCAAGATTACAAGACACTTACAAGCATAGAACATGAGTTACAATGAGAAACTATATACACTAGATCCTACAGCCGGTTATACTTGATACCTGCAGGAAGCCTACGACTAAAGCATATACTACAATGCTAAAGTTAAGGTAGCTTAGATAAAGTATTATCTAAGATATGGTAGTCATGACATGTCCATGACTTACCTTTTGTCACCAACTAAAGATGGCAACTGTACTTAACATAAAAGGTAAACAGTAGATTAAAGTATGGTCAACTACATGGCTTTTGAGAAAACGCCATGCAGTATCTCAGAGATTTGCAGCGGACTGTCAGACAGACCATACTTATGTCTACTGGATAATAGAAGTGTCTTCCGAAGGTTAACTGGCTTCGGAAGAACAAGTTCTTCCGAAGCCACTTATACTTCGGAAGATGCTTCTATGCTTCCAAGGCTTTAAGGACTTCTTTATACTTCGGAAGTTGTCTTCAGAAGTTTGTCTTCAAGTCTTGATTCTTCGGAAGTAACTTCTTTATCTTCGGAAGTTGGAGTTTTCCTTCGGAAGTGTATTTTACACTTAGACTTCGGAAGAGCTCCTTCTTCCTTCGGAAGTCCCACACTTGGCTTCGGAAGTCCTTTGTATGTTGTACTCAAAATCTTCTAAGTGACATGGTTTTGGTTGCAACAGCCTCTCTAGATCCAACAAACTCCCCCTAGGCTGATGCTACCAAAACTTCACTTATTTCTACTTCTCAAAGTTTTCAGCACCAGGGACAAAAGATATTTGTCTGTCTCTCTGTTCTTCCCGGAAGTGGTGCTGAGAAGCTTGTACAAGTCATTCGTGGATAGGAGATCCAGTCTATCACTTTGAATGACATGTACCCTTTGTTGTGACCCCCTGAAGAGAGTTAGTTGACGGGAGTTGTAGTCATACTCCCATCTAACTATGGACTCAAGTTCATGACCTTCAACCATTTGAAGAAAAGCTTTGCCTTTGGTTGCTGATCCTTTCCTTTCCCTCCTCCTCTCTCTCAATTTTGACTCCTCTTCGACCTTGCTTCTGGTAGTAAGCTCGGCCATGTGAATGCTGCCTAGATGATTTCTGATGTGGGCAGCTACATCGGAGTTTGAAGGGTTGGAGAATGGTTTCTCTGCTAACTCAGCAATATCAAATCTGCTTAAGTGTAGCAGAGATGAGGCATTCAGCCTGTTAATCTCACCATTCTCTCTCTCAATAACAAAGTTGTGAGAAGAGTCTTCGAACCTCCACTGGACTATCTTCTTTCTGGGTACAAGAGGTTGTCTTGGTACCCTATCTCCTTTCTTTGTGTCCAGCAGAGTCACCAGCCTTCTCCTCAGCTTCTTTTCTTCCTCATTCAGTGTATCTGAATTGAGGCCAAGGAGTCTTGTAGCTTGGTCCAAAGTTCCTCTGGGCAGATCAAGAAACTCATCTCTTGTGAGGGAACTTGAGGATCCGTCAACATAAGTCAGGTTGACTGAATCCTCCTCACAGGAGATGTCGCTCAGAGTAGTGCAGTTGATGAGCTTAGTGTTTTGATCGCCTTGAATTCCTCCATAGAGAGATGTTTGGAAGGCTGAGGGGATGGTTTGATTGGTTGTTGGGTAGGTTTAGGAGTTTGGGTTCTGGGTAAGGTTTTAGGTTGGATGATGGGTAGTTTAGGTTGTTGAGGTGAGGGAGTTGGTAGTTGTGATGGTGTAGGTTCAGGGGTGAAGGGTTCAGGTTCAGTTTTGATTGGGAAGGGAAAGGGTATTGGTTCAGGTTGAGGTTGGGTTTGGATTTTGGGCTGAGAGGTGGCTTTGAAGGTCATCCCCTGTCCCCTTCTATACATCTCCTTTCTTCTCCCCGCACGAATGTCAGCCTTGATGTCACTGACATGTCATTGGAGAGTCTTTTCAGACATTGGACCCACTTGTCTGCCAGAGAAGCCATGAGCTTTAAGATAGTTCTTCATCCAAGCTTTCTCACCTATCTTCTTGGCGGCAGACAGTCCAGCCTCTTCTTCTCTCGTCTTCTTCTCCACCAGCTTCTCCCTTGCAGCTCTCTTCTCTCCTTCTCCATTTGATCTTGCTCTTTGTTGAAGAGCCATAAGATCGTGTCACTATTGTGTGGAGACAACTCCTCTTGAGAAAATCCTCTGGAGAGTAGGAAAGTGATCCTTTCTCTCCTGAGCTGCAGATCAGCTTCTCTTTCTTTTCTCATGCCTTTCTTCTTCCAAGACCAACCTTGCAGCTCTTCTCTTTCTTCTTTTTGTTGCTGTCTTTGTAGCAAGGTTGCCTTTTCAAGCTCTATCAGCTCCTCTAATGGGTAGCAGGAGTACATCTTCCGAAGCAGCCCCTAGACTGACAAGTCTATCAATTACCTCCACTCTTCTTTCTATTGTTGATTGCCTCTGGTTGGCTGCAGCTGCTTTGTACTTCAGCTAACAGTTTCCCAGTTGGCAGTCTTCCTTTCCTTCTAAGCTTCTCCAACCTTCTTCTTCCTTGAAGCTCTTCCGAAGTCATCTTCCTCTTGCCTTTATGTCTTCGGAAGTGCTAGTAGACTTGGTGGTTCTTGGATAGAAGATCCAGGTTGGGTGGTGGAGGTAGGAGCTGAATCAATGCAGATGTAATAGCTAGTGGTTGGCTGAGAAAGTCCTCCCTATTAACTTCAGATGCAAGTTCCAGAAGTGCATCTGTGACTATTAGATCATCGGAAAGAGAAAATAGTCCTTCCACAGCAGCAATCTCAGCTTGGAAGTTTGTGTTGGTTCTTCCGAGGCTTTGAATTGTGCTTCGGAAGCCTGTGATAACACACCTTCTGTCCCAACTGTTTCAGTTGCTGGGCCATCAGTCCTAGTTTCCCCTTCGAAATCAATCTCAGGTTCCACTTGGGCCTTAGGTTGACCAACTTCCTCAACGGTGGTAGGAGGTGCATTCAACCTCTGAAGCTCTTGAGCTCCAAAGTAAATCACAGACATATCCGACTGGGTTGTTCAATTAGGGACTCTAAAGGAACATGTTGAAGATCCTATTTAGATCCTGAAGCATCCTTTGATCCACTTGAAACACAACTGGAGGAGGCTTAGGGAAGATGGCAGCTTGTTGTCTTGAGCTCAAAGAAGTAAGAGCTTGACTGATGGTATCCTGTCTTTGGCTTTGTTCCTCAACATTCTCCCCCTTTTGGTAGCATCATCTTGAGAGGTAGATGAGCTAGAAGAGGTCAAGGAGACTTGAACTGGTACATGCCTAACAGATCTCCAATCTGTTCTCAGCTAGTTTGGCCTTGAGACTTTCAATCTCAAGTTGCTGAGTGGCAGACCTATCCTCTAAGTCTTAACCTTTGATTCAAGGTTTGAGACTTTAGAAAGTAGGTCTCTTATGGTGAGTTGCATTCTTCCCTCATCATCTTTTGAAGAATCATGGGGAGATGAGGTAACATACCTAGTATGCTCATCCTCACCACCAGATGTGGTTTCTTGGCACCCTGGTTTCCCTTGCACAATGATGTCTCTTCAGAGGCATCATAGGGCATGGTTGCCGTAGATTCAGTTCTAGTCTGACTGTCGTTACCACTGTTCCTGAGGATCCATTGAGGCTCATTCAGTAGTGGCAGCTGAATCTACATGAGTCCCCTCCACATCAGTGGGACTCACCTCAGTAGGGCTTTGCTGGTGTGGGCTAGAGACAAGAGGTTTCTCTAGGCTCTGTTGATCCTTAATAGGGTGTAGTGGATCAACTTCATCGCCTTTGAGAGACATAGTCTCTTCACCAGCTCCGGTCAATAGGTCAGTAAAAGAAAAGGAATGAAGACCTAAGGACCCGGGACTTTGATCAATGTCAAAAGGCATTGAGCTGTCCCTTGGTGGCTGCTCAGGGGTGTATAGAGACTCACCCTGAGGGCTATCAGCGTGGGGTTTTGGGCTCATGGGTCTGAGACTGAGGAGACTCAAGACCCATATTGAGGTCAATAGTGAAGGATGGTGGACCTCTGGCTGGAGTGGGAGCCCTTGTTCCACTCTATCCTTTTTGGTTTGAAGAGGAGGGGCTTGTTCAATCAGAGTAGATTGAACAAGGGTTCGTTTGGTACGTCTCTGGTAGGTGACAGTGATTGGAGGAGAAGGTAGATTTGGAATGAGAGAGGGTAGTTGGTGGTGTTTCATCACCTGTGGGGTTAACAGGGATGTCACCAGGAGCCATTGGCTCAATCATACCTGGAAGTAGTGCGGTATCCCTTCAGGTGTAGTTGGTAGACACTCTCTTCAAGACTTTGAGATGGTCGGCCTCATCTGGGGAGCAGACAGAGCAGCTGCACAGACAAAACTTACCCTGATCTAGCTCACAGTTGTTTATGTTGCGGAGAAATCGGGGATACATAAAGAATGTGTCCCTTTGCAGATTTCCCAAGGTTAGTCAGCACAAACCTTGAGTAGTTGAGCGCAGCCTTGTACCAACCCATGAACTAAGCACCCGAGTTCATAGGGAATTTGATCCCGTCCCCCGGATTTGTTAGATAGACAGTGAAGAACCACATGTAGCAGGAACTTCCACTTGTAGAGAAGTTGAATTTGTAGACTGTAGACCTGCTTACATCTCCACCGTATCCCATTGGAGATAAGAGCTATCTAACTTAGATTTGGGGAATTCCGTCGGTGCGCCTTCATCATGGAGCTAAGATGCTCCCTGATGATTTGTTCAGTGATGACCAACTCTTGGCCACAAACACTTGACTGATAGCACGAAACCCGTTTTAGGGTTTCAATCCGATCATTGCCCATAATTCAGACATTGGTTGGAGTAAATGGTAGGGTTTACGGTCAATGCTGTGTAGTATGAAGATTGGGCTAAGAAAGAGATGATATCAGAGAAGTCACGCATCCCTGAAGAGTCAAGGAATGCGACCTGGTTGTGCTGAGGGTTTAGAGCCATTTGAGAAAGATAGCAGAGGGAAAAGTTCTGAGAGAGGTAAATTGGAGAAGAAGAAAGCTTTTAGGGCAGTGAATTTGGTAAAAAAAGAGTGTAAGTGATTAACCGGGAAGTATTTAAAGGGTGAAATGGCGGGTTTAAAGGGTGGTTTTGAATAAGATGATGTGAGGGTTCAGTGGATGATGTGACAGGGGCGGTAAGGTTAGACCATTTAAATAATCCGACATCATTAACAAAATCTTTACTTTTTACAGAGTGGGGCCCAAAAGATTTCCGTTACACAGTAAAATCTTTCTTCCGAGTATAAGGTATTTCCGAAGGCAAATGTACTTCCGAAGGCAAATTACTACTTCGAAAACATATGTTGCTTTCAGGTGGAAGTATTTAGTGCTTCGGAAGTAGATCTGAGATAAACTCAATCGCTTCTTCCGAGACTTAGTACACTTCCGAGAAGAAAATTATCCTATGAGAAATTTGCTTCGGAAGTTATGCTAGATATCTTCCGAGGGCAAGTTTCTCTTCGGAAGAACTTATACTTAGTTAAATAAGAAAGGATCTTTTGTAACACGGGCTTAGAGTGTATTGACATAAGACTTTACATATTGAAAAGGTTTCATGAGATCAAACTAGTCAAGGTTTATCATCCCAATAGCGTAATGAGATATTTAAATCTTGTTCAAATGCTTTGGTGAACAAATCAGCATATTGTTCATTTGATCAACTTTGATTAGTTTTATAAGATTTTCTCATGAATATCTCTAATGAAATGATACCTGATATCAATGTGCTTTGTCTTAGAGTGCTTCACTGGATTTTCAGTGATGGATATAGCACTGTTGTTGTCAATGTGGATAGGAGTCTCATGAAGTTGAATCCATAGTCAATCATCTGGTTTTGAATCCACAGCAGCTGAGCACAGCAACTTGCAGCAGCAATGTATTTAGCTCAGCAGTTGATGTAGAGACACAGGATTGCTTTTTGCATTGCCATGAGATGATCCTTCCACCAAGAAATTGACATCCACCTGATGTTGATTTCTTGTTGATGTTGCAGCCACCATAATCACTATCAGAGTACCATAGATATAGAAAATCACTATTTCTTGGATACCAGAGACCTAACTTAGGTGCTCCTTTGAGGTATCTGAGGATTCTCTTGACAGCAATTAGGTGAGACACCTTTGGAGCAGCCTGATATCTTGCACAAATGCAGGTTGCAAACATGATATCAGGTCTACTTGCTGTGAGATACATAAGAGAACCAATGATTGCTCTATACTGATGTTGATCAGTATCCTCCCCCTCAGAATCAGGGCATAAATCATGCTTTCTGGGTATGGGCGTCTTTGCTGCTTTACAATCCTTCATATCAAATCTCACTAAGATATCATTGACATACTTAGATTGATTGATGAAAAACCCTTCCTTCAGTTGCTTTACCTAAATTCCAAGGAAAAAAGTCCATTTTTCCCATAGAACTCATTTCGAACTTCTTCTTCATAATGCTCTCAAAGTCTTTGCACATTTGGTCATTTGAGGAACCAAATATGATGTCATCGACATAGACTTGAACTAGCAAGATGTCTTTCCCAGACTTTCTGATGAAGAGAGTCTTGTCAATGGTACCTCTAGTATAACCATTCTTCAGAAGAAATTGAGACAATGTCTCATACCACAGCCTAGGTGCTTGGTGCAGCCCATATAGAGCTTTATCCAACTTGCACACATAGTTTGGGTGCTGTGGGTCTTCAAATCCTGGAGGCTGGCATACGTAGACTTCCCTATCTATATCCCCATATAGAAAGGCACACTTGACATCAAGCTGGTAGACAGTGAAATTCTTGGATGCAGCATAAGCAAGGAAGATCCTAACTGCCTCAAGTCTTGCAACAGGTGCAAAGACATCAGTATAATCATTCCTTCCTCTTGAGTGTATCCTTGAACCACCAGTCTTGCCTTGTTCTTGATAATCAATCCTCTGTCATCTCTTTTGTTTCTGAAAACCCATTTGGTGCCTATAGGTACTTGACCAGATGGTAGCGGACATAGGTTCCACACCTTTTGTCTTTTGAATTGAAGCAGCTCCTCTTGCATTGATTCAACCCAGCTACTATCCTTCAAGGCATCTTCCACCTTCTTGGGTTCCATTTGGGATAAGAAGCATGAGTACAAGCAGACATTCCCATTGTGAGTTTGTCCCCTTGTTCTCACACCCTCAGAGACTTCCCCTATGATGTTTTCAGCTGGATGAGTATTGTGAATTCAAGTCTTGGAATCACCTCCAATTGCAAAGATAAGTCCAAGTTGGACATATTTTGCTCCGGAGCTTGAATACTTGGTCCAGCTGTGTTTCAATCTCATTCAATGAGGACTGATTGAATGAAAGAGAAACATCATCATTTCTTTGCTGTGAAGCATCATTAACAGTTGCCTGTTCCTTCAAAATGCTGCTTCCATCAGCTTGGTGTTGTGCAGGATCACATGAGAGGAGAATTGAAGATCATCAGGTGAATCCCTTGTTGAAGTTCCACTATTTCTTGAATGGTTATACTGTCAGATCTTTCAATAGTGGGAACTTGATTTGTTGTGCTCTTGGAGAACTTGGAGCAGGTCTGGGAAGCTCAAACAGTTGATCTTCATCAGAATTGCTTTGAGCACCTGTTCCAGCTGAAACATTCTCACAAGATGGTTTAGAATAGTTGGAAACAATTCTAAATCAAAAATATGATCAGGGCCATTCCCCCTAACACAAGGAGTGTGCTCATTAACTACAATGTTGGAGGATTCCTCAATTGTGTTGGTTTTTAATATTATAAACCCTGTAAGCTTTAGAATAGGAGGAATATCCAACAAAGATAGCATCATCTGACTTTTCAGCAAATTTTGCCAAATTGTCTTTTGTGTTAAGTATGGTTACACCTGCTGCCAAAGGACCTTAGAAAGCCAATGAACGGTGGCCTCTTGTTCCATAACTCATAAGGGGTCTTTCCTTGTGGCTTACTACAAGAACTCTGTTCTGCACATAGCATGCAGTGCTGACTGCCTCTGCCCAGAATGTTAGAGGCAGCTTTGAATCAGCTAACATAGTCCGAGCAGCCTCAATAAGTGTCCTATTTCTCCTCTCAGCAACACCATTTTGTTGAGGAGTTCTAGGAGCACTGTATTGTCTGGCAATCCCTTTTGAGTTACAAAATGAGTCAAGAACAAAGTTCTTAAACTCAGTCCCTTGATCACTTCTAATTATTTTAACCTTGTGATCAACTTGATTTTCTATTTTAAGAATAAAAGATTTTAAAGTTTCAGCAGTTTCATCTTTAGTTCTTAAAAGAATACCCATGTAAATCTAGTAAAATCATCAACTACCACAAGGCAATATGATTTCCTTCCAATGCTCATTATAGTTGTGGGACCAAATAGATCCATGTGCAATAAGTGTAATGGAGTAGTGATAGAGTTAACAACTTTGGATTATGAGAAGACCTGTGTTGTTTCCTTTCAGGCAAGCAACACAGTTATCTTTGCAGAAAAATTCCTTTTTAGGCAAACCATGTACCAAGTTATTTTAGCCAATTTATTCATTGTCTTAAAATTGACATGACACATTCGTTTATGCCATAGTGTTGACTCATCACTATCAGCTTTGGAAAGAAAGCATGATACTTCTCCCATTGGGGAAGCATTGTTCATATCAAGCTTGTACATATCCCCTCTCTGGGAGATCTAAGAAGCACCAATTCCTGAGGAATTGTCATCCCAGGTTTGAGGATGATGCACTCATGTTCTGTGAAAAGCATTTGATGCTTTTGATCACAAAACTGAGAAACACTTAACAGGGTGTTCAAGCTGTTTGACAAAATTAACTTTGTCAACTTTAACTTTCCGTTGGATATACTCCTCTGCCAGAAATATATCCTCCGGCCTCACCTCCAAACTGGACAGGACCTCCATCATAATGTTGAAATTGTTGAAGGAGAGATCTGTTCCCTGTCATGTGCCTGGAGCATCCACTATCTACAATCCAAATGTTGTTATTCTTGTCATATGGATGTCCCTGCACATAAGGTGAGATAATTAGTTTTGATTGGAAACCCAAGCCTTATTGGTCTTGGGTTCTTCCAATGAGAGTGACATGATTGAACCAAAATTTATGCATGGGGGTTCAATAGATGTCTTTGAAGAAGAGGTTTGGGCTACAGCATCTTCCTTGATCTTCCATTCCATCCCTTGGTTGATCATAGAAGATGAGCTTGATGAAGCTTTTGTAGCTTGGCATTCTTCCGAAGCTTCTTTCTTTCGGAAGAGACCTTCACCACCTTTTCTTCCGAAGCAGTCTTCTTCTGGGATGGTTTCAAGGGGACTCTTTTGTGAGTCTTTGCAGCTTTCACTTCCGAAGCCTTTTTCCTTTCGGAAGAAGAGTTTTCTTCCGAGACAGAAGCCTTGCTTCGGAAACAAGCTTTCCCCTTTTCATCACTTGAACCATTTGATATGGTCCAAATGTGTGAAACCTTCCCTGACTCCTTCTCTTTTAACATTATTTGCATAATGTGTGCTAGCAGGATTGTAGTAACAATCTTTAGCCATGTGGTTTTGCAGACCACACATTATGCATGCAATGTTAATTTTCTGGGAATTGGAGGGGGTTGCTGTTCTTGTTCTTTTTCTCCTCATCAGCAACCTTTCCCTTTAACTTCTGATCCTTTGGTAGGATAGGAGTACTGGTACTATACTCCTTTCCTGAATCAGAAGGTCCAACCACCTGGAATCCTGCTGATATGAATACACCCTTTTGCTTTGGGTCTATCTTCAGCTTGGATTCAGCCACCTTCTTGGCAGTTTTTCTGGCTGCTTTAGCCCTGCTTCTTCTGGCTTTGGTGGTCAGGGTTTGATCATCATTGGCCTGGGAGGGCACAATTACCTGTTCCTTCCTGTGATGGTCATGGTCTCCACAGTTGCATCACTCTTTGACTCTTTACAAGGTGGGTCAACAGATGGAACCTCTTGCTCTTCAGTACCACATCTGGTTGTCTTACAGACTCATAAGAGTGTGGTGGAGCAATTTCATTGGTTCCCAACCACTTTTGTTTTGATAGCAAAGTTGGGAGTGAGAGGATGATGCAAGTATGGCTTGGAAGTTTTGCTCAGAAATAGCATACTTCCTGGCTTGAGCCTCAGCTGT
The DNA here is from genome assembly GCA_025215565.1 of Flaveria ramosissima. Lineage (NCBI taxonomy): Eukaryota > Viridiplantae > Streptophyta > Magnoliopsida > Asterales > Asteraceae > Flaveria > Flaveria ramosissima. The sequence continues at coordinate 36,187,914 of CM046038.1, forward strand.
GACAAGCTGGGCTTGAGCCTTAGTCAATTTGGATATTAAATCTTTGATTTGAGTCTTGTAGTTGGTGTGTTCATGTTTTAAAAGAGATACAGTTTTCTCTAACTCCTCAATTTTCTTTTGGTAGTCAGATTCAGCTCTTTAAAGTCAGATTTTAGCACATTTAAAAACTCAATATCGGATTTAATTTCCATATTGTAGTCCTGGTACAATTTAACCTTAGCAATAAAAGCAGGGGTACAGAGATGTTCATATACCTTGTTTTCATCTGTTCCTGCCATGAGTGCTTGAGCAGGAGTCACATCTTGAACCATAAAGCTCCAGTCAACTTCTTGAGCGATAGCTGCTGTTTCAGTTGACTTCCCGTTGGGCTTTGGTGTAGAAGGATGTGTGGAGGCCTGTGAGGTTCCCGGGTTGGACTTGGGAGCCTTGCATTCCCTTGCAAAATGGCCAAGCTGGTTACAGTTGTAACACTTAGCTTTGCTCTTGTCAAACCCAAACTTGCTAGTGATTGGGTTTTGAGGGAATTGCCTTCCAGTTCTCTTAAAGAACTTCTTCGCTCTGTAGGTTAGAAGAGCCATTTGCTGGACAATGTCCACATACTCTATGTCATCTGGACTGAAGCACTCAAGATCATCGAAGCAGAATTGATGATCATTGGAGTGTCCACTCCCTGAGACAAACGCACAGCCCTCCTGAAAGGAGTTTTGCTGAGCTTGATGAGACCTTGGAGTCTCGGGAATGTGATGTAAGGCCCAGATGAACAAGATGGCTGCTGGGTGTATGACAGGTACTGCTGAGACTGGGAGATACCTGAGCCTTCAGCAACCATTAAAGCGTTGCTAGCAGGAAGGCTCAAGGGTCTGCTTGCTTGGTGAACCTTCTTACTTTCCATTTCCAAACGGTATCCATCAAGGATCCCATAGAGTTCGGTCATGGTGAGAGTGTTTAAATTCTCTGTTCTCTTAATGGAGACACAGTAGAAAGTCCACTCATTGGGTAAAGCACTCATGAACTTTCTGGTAAGGTCTCTAAGTTCTTGAGTGATCCCTACAGTTTGGAGGGAGGAGATAAGATCCATATACCTGAAATATTGCTGGCTAAAAGTTTCTCTAGCAACATAGGTGAAGTTCTCAAACTGTTGCTTCAGTGAGTCCTTCTTTGAATCATTAGAGCTTGAGTACATTTGAGCAAGTGCATGAAAGAGTTCTTTGGCTGACTTACAATGCTCAAACCCCACCATGATGGAGTTTGGGATTGCAGTCATGAGAACAGTCATAGCATTGCTGTCTATGTCAAGCTTCTTCCTGTCTTCATCGAGAGTAGTCTTCAACGGCCTTCTCGATCATGGCACCGTTTCCACCAGCAACTTTTGGCTTGTACGGGCCATTAACGATGGACTGCCACATCTGCTATCCTGGTATCTGATGAAGCCTTCCATTCTTCTGCTCCAAGACCTGAAGTTTTCAGGGTCGATGATGGGAGCTTTTGTCATCGTTCCCATTTCAACTTCAGATTTGATGAGGGCCATTTTTGAGTGAGGTATAAGGAGGAGTGAAAAACTGGTTGATTAGGATGGTAAGATCTCATAATCAAGAGCCTAAAAAGCTCTGATACCAATTGCAGGATCGGGTTTTGTCACTTAACACTTGTAATTCTCTCAAACTCACTTATAATATCACTCAAACAAGATGAAGCAATGCCTTTAACAAGAGTTGATAATAATATAATAAGTAATCAAAGGAACAAGCAGGAGTATTTTCAAGGTACTTGTATATATTACTTCTCAACTCAAGATTACAAGACACTTACAAGCATAGAACATGAGTTACAATGAGAAAACTATATATACTAGATCCTACAGCCGGTTATACTTGATACCAGCTGGAAGCCTACGACTAAAGCATATACTACAATGCTAAAGTTAAGGTATCTTAGATAAAGTATTATCTAAGATATGGTAGTCATGACATGTCCATGACTTACCTTTTGTCACCAACTAAAGATGGCAACTGTACTTAACATAAAAGGTAAACAGTAGATTAAAGTATGGTCAACTACATGGCTTTTGAGAAAACGCCATGCAGTATCTCAGAGATTTGCAGCGGACTGTCAGATAGACCATACTTATGTCTACTGGATAATAGAAGTGTCTTCCGAAGGTTAACTGGCTTCGGAAGAACAAGTTCTTCCGAAGCCACTTATACTTCGGAAGATGCTTCTATGCTTCCGAGGCTTTAAGGACTTCTTTATACTTCGGAAGTTGTCTTCAGAACTTTGTCTTCAAGTCTTGATTCTTTGGAAGTAAGTTCTTTATCTTCGGAAGTTGGAGTTTTCCTTCGGAAGTGTATTTTACACTTAGACTTCGGAAGAGCTCCTTCTTCCTTCGGAAGTCCCACACTTGGCTTCGGAAGTCCTTTACATGTTGTACTCAAAATCTTCTAAGTGACATGGTTTTGGTTGCAACAGCCTCTCTAGATGCAACAACACACCAACTACAAGACTCAAATCAAGGATTTAATATCCAAATTGACTGAGGCTCAAGCCCAGCTTGTCACTGCTGAGGCTCAAGCCAGGAAGTATGCTATTTCCGAGCAAAACTTCCAAGCCATACTTGCATCATCCTCTCACTCCAAACTTTGTTATCAAAACAAAAGTGGGTTGGGAACCAATGAAATTGCTCCACCACACTTTATGAGTTTGTAAGACAACCAAGGTGTGGTACTGAAGAGCAAGAGGTTCCATCTGTTGACCCACCTTCTAAAGAGTCAAAGAGTGATGCAACTATGGAGACCATGACCATCACAGGGAAGGAACAGGTAATTGTGCCCTCCCCAGCCAATGATGATCAAACCCTGACCACCAAAGCCAGAAGAAGCAGGGCTAAAGCAGGCAAAAAAACTACCAAGAAGGTGGCTGAATCCAAACTGAAGATAGACCCAAAGCAAAAGGGTGTATTCATATCAGCAGGATTTCAGGTGGTTGGACCTTCTGATTCAGGAAAGGAGTATAGTACCAGTACGCCTATCCTACCAAAGGATCAAAAGTTAAAGGGAAAGGTTGCTGATGAGGAGAAAAGGAACAAGAAACAGCAACCCTCTAATTCCCAGAAAATTAACATTGCATGCATAATGTGTGGTCTGCAAAACCACATGGCTAAAGATTGTTACTATAATCCTGCTAGCACGCATTATGCAAATAATGTTAAAAGAAAAGGAGTCAGGGAAGGTTTCACATTTGGACCATATCAAATGGTTCAAGTGATGAAAAAGGGAAAGCTTGTTTCCGAAGCAAGGCTTCTCTCGGAAGAAAACTCTTCTTCCGAAAGGAAAAAGGCTTCGGAAGTTAAAGCTGCAAACACTCACAAAAGAGTCCCCTTGAAACCATCCCAGAAGAAGACTGCTTCGGAAGAAAAGGTGGTGAAGGTCTCTTCCGAAAAAAAGAAGCTTCGGAAGAATGCCAAGCTACAAAAGCTTCATCAAGCTCATCTTCTATGATCAACCAAGGGATGGAATGGAAGATCAAGGAAGATGCGGTAGCCCAAACCTCCTCTTCAAAGACATCAATTGAACCCCCATGCATAAATATTGGTTCAATCATGTCACTCTCATTGGAAGAACCCAAGACCAACAAGGCTTGGGTTTCCAATCAAAACTAATTATCTCACCTTATGTGCAGGGACATCCATATGACAAGAATAACAACATTTGGATTGTAGATAGTGGATGCTCCAGGCACATGACAGGGAACAGATCTCTCCTTCAACAATTTCAACATTATGATGGAGGTCCTGTCCAGTTTGGATGTGAGGCCGGAGGATATATTTCTGGCAGATGAAGTATATCCAACGGAAAATTAAAGGTTGACAAAGTTAATTTTGTCAAACATCTTGAACACAACCTGTTAAGTGTTTCACAATTCTGTGATTAAAAGCATCAAATGCTTTTCACAGAACATGAGTGCATCATCCTCAAACCTGGGATGACAATTCCTCAGGAATTGGTGCTTCTTAGATCTCCCAGGAGAGGGGATATGTACAAGCTTGATATGAACAATGCTTCCCCAATGGGAGAAGTATCATGCTTTCTTTCCAAAGCTGATAGTGATGAGTCAACACTATGGCATAAACGAATGTGTCATGTCAATTTTAAGACAATGAATAAATTGGCTAAAAATAACTTGGTACATGGTTTGCCTAAAAAGGAATTTTTCTACAAAGATAACTGTGTTGCCTGCCTGAAAGGGAAACAACACAGGTCTTCTCATAAATCCAAGGTTGTTAACTCTATCACTACTCCATTACACTTATTGCACATGGATCTATTTGGTCCCACAAGTATAATGGGCATTGGAAGGAAATCATATTGCCTTGTGGTAGTTGATGATTTTACTAGATTTACATGGGTATTCTTTTAAGAACTAAAGATGAAACTGCTAAAATTTTAAAATCTTTATTCTTAAATAGAAAATCAAGTTGATCACAAGGTCAAAATAATTAGAAGTGATCAAGGGACTGAGTTTAAGAACTTTGTTCTTGACTCATTTTGTAACTCAAAAGGGATTGCAGAGACAATACAGTGCTCCTAGAACTCCTCAACAAAATGGTGTTGCTGAGAGGAGAAATAGGACACTTATTGAGGCTGCTCGGACTATGTTAGCTGATTCAAAGCTGCCTCTAACATTCTGGGCAGAGGCAGTCAGCACTGCATGCTATGTGCCGAACAGAGTTCTTGTAGTAAAGCCACATGGAAAGACCCCTTATGAGTTATGGAACAAGAGGCCACCGTTCATTGGCTTTCTAAGGTCCTTTGGCAGCAGGTGTACCATACTTAACACAAAAGACAATTTGGCAAAATTTGCTGAAAAGTCAGATGATGCTATCTTTGTTGGATATTCCTCCTATTCTAAAGCATACAGGGTTTATAATATTAAAACCAACAATTTGAGGAATCCTCCAACATTGTAGTTAATGAGCACACTCCTTGTGTTAGGGGGAATGGCCCTGATCATATTTTTGATTTAGAATTGTTTCCAAACTATTCTAAACCATCTTGTGAGAATGTTTCAGCTGGAACAGGTGCTCAAAGCAATTCTGATGAAGATCAACTGTTTGAGCTTCCCATACCTGCTCCAAGTTCTCCAAGAGCTACAACAAATCAAGTTCCCACTATTGAAAGATCTGACAGCATAACCATTTCAAGAAATAGTGGAACTTCAACAAGGGATTCACCTGATGATCTTCAAGTCTCCTCAGGTGATCCTGCACAACACCAAGCTGATGGAAGCAGCATTTTGAAGGAACAGGCAACTGTTAATGATGCTTCACAGCAAAGAAATGATGATGTTTCTCTTTCATTCAATCAGTCCTCATTGAATGAGATTGAAACAGCAGCTGGACCAAGTATTCAAGCTCCTGAGCAAAATATGTCCAACTTGGACTTATCTTTGCAACTGGAGGTGATTCCAAGACTTAAATTCACAATACTCATCCAGCTGAAAACATCATAGGGGAAGTCTCTGAGGGTGTGAGAACAAGGGGACAAACTCATAATGGAATGTCTGCTTGTACTCATGCTTCTTATCCCAAATGGAACCCAAGAAGGTGGAAGATGCCTTGAAAGATAGTAGCTGGGTTGAATCAATGCAAGAGGAGCTGCTTCAATTCAAAAGACAAAAGGTTTGGAACCTATGTCCGCTACCATCTGGTCAAGTACCTATAGGCACCAAGTGGGTATTCAGAAACAAAAGAGATGACAGAGGCTTGATTATCAAGAACAAGGCAAGACTGGTGGTTCAAGGATACACTCAAGAGGAAGGAATTGATTATACTGATGTCTTTGCACCTGTTGCAAGACTTGAGGCAGTTAGGATCTTCCTTGCTTATGCTGCATCCAAGAATTTCACTGTCTACCAGCTTGATGTCAAGTGTGCTTTCTATATGGGGATATAGATAGGGAAGTCTACGTATGCCAGCCTCCAGGATTTGAAGACCCACAACACCCAAACTATGTGTGCAAGTTGGATAAAGCTCTATATGGGCTGCACCAGGCACCTAGGCTGTGGTATGAGACATTGTCTCAATTTCTCCTGAAGAATGGTTATACTAGAGGTACCATTGATAAGACTCTCTTCATTAGAAAGTCTGGGAAAGACATTTTGCTAGTTCAAGTCTATGTTGATGACATCATATTTGGTTCCTCAAATGACCAAATGTGCAAAGACTTTGAGAGCATTATGAAGAAGAAGTTCGAGATGAGTTCTATGGGAAAAATGGACTTTTTCCTTGGAATTCAGGTAAAGCAACTGAAGGAAGGGTTCTTCATCAATCAATCTAAGTATGTCAATGATATCTTAGAGAGATTTGATATGAAGGATTGTAAAGCAGCAAAGACACCCATACCCAGAAACCATGATTTATGCCCTGATTCTGAGGGGGAGGATACTGATCAACATCAGTATAGAGCAATCATTGGTTCTCTGATGTATCTCACAGCAAGTAGACCTGATATCATGTTTGCAAGTTGCATCTGTGCAAGATATCAGGCTGCTCCAAAGGTGTCTCACCTAATTGCTGTCAAGAGAATCCTCAGATACCTCAAAGGAGCACCTAAGTTAGGTCTCTGGTATCCAAGAAATAGTGATTTTAATCTCTATGGTTACTCTGATAGTGATTATGGTGGCTGCAACATCAACAAGAAATCAACATCAGGTGGATGTCAATTTCTTGGTGGAAGGATCATCTCATGGCAATGCAAATAGCAATCCTGTGTCTCTACATCAACTGCTGAAGCTGAATACATTGCTGCTGCAAGTTGCTGTGCTCAGCTGCTGTGGATTCAAAACCAGATGATTGACTATGGATTCAACTTCATGAGCACTCCTATCCACATTGACAACAACAGTGCTATATCCATCACTGAAAATCCAGTGAAGCACTCTAAGACAAAGCAAATTGATATCAGGTATCATTTCATTAGAGATATTCATGAGAAAAATCTTATAAAACTAATCAAAGTTGATTCAAATGAACAATATGCTGATTTGTTCACCAAAGCATTTGATGAACAAAGATTTAAATATCTCATTACAGCTATTGGGATGATAAACATTGATTAGTTAATCTCAATTGAAAACCTTTTAATGTGTAAAGTCTTATGTCAAAACAATCTAAGCCCTGTTACAAAAGATCCTTTCTTATTTATCTAAGTATAAGTTCTTCCGAAGAGAAATTAGCCCTCGGAAGATATCTAGCATAACTTCCGAAGCAAATTTCTCATAGGATAATTTTCTTCTCGGAAGAGTACTAAGTCTCGGAAGAAGCGATTGAGTTCACCTCAGATCTACTTCCGAAGCACTTAATACACTCCACCTGAAAGCAACATGTGTTTTCGGAAGTAAGCAATTTACCTTCGGAAGTACATTTGCCTTCGGAAGAACATTACCTTCGGAAATACTTTATGCTCGGAAGAAAGATTTTACTGTGTAACGGAAATCTTTTGGGCCCCACTCTGTAAAAAGTAAAGATTTTGTTAATGATGTCGGATTATTTAAATGGTCTAACCTTACCGCCCTGTCACATCATCCACTGAACCCTCACATCATCTTATCCAAACCACCCTTTAAACCGCCATTTCACCCATTTAAATACTTCGGTTAATCACTTACACTCTTTTTACAAATTCACTGCCCTAAAAGCTTTCTTCTTCTCCAATTTACCTTACTCAGAACTTTTCTACTGCTATCTTTCTCAAATGGCCTTAAACCCTCAGCACAACCAGGTCGCACTCCTTGACTCTTCAAGGGATGATGACTTCTCTGATATCATTTCTTTCTTAGCCCAATCTTCATACTACACAGCCTTGACCGTAAACCCTACCATCTACTCCAACCAAATGTCCGAATTTTGGGCAAATGGTCGGATTGAAACCCTAAACGGGGTTCGTGCTATTAGGTCAAGTGTTTGTGGCCAAGAGTTGGTCATCACTGAACAGATCATCAGGGAGCATCTTGAGCTCCATGATGAAGGCGCACCGACGGAATTCCCCAAATCTGAGTTAGATAGCTCTTATCTCCAAATGGGATACGGTGGAGATGTAAGCAGGTCAACGGTCTACAAATTCAACTTCTCCTACAAGTGGAAGTTCCTGCTACATGTGGTTCTTCACTGTCTATCTAACAAATCCGGGGGATGGGATCAAATCCCTTATGAACTCGGGTGCTTAGTTCACGGGTTGGTACAAGGCCTCCGCTTCAACTACTCAAGGTTTGTGCTGACTAACCTTATGGGAAATCTGCAAAGGGACACATTCTTTATGTATCCCAGATTTCTCCAGCACATAATCAACTGTGAGCTAGATCAGGGAAAGCTTGTCTATGCAGCTGCTCTGTCTGCTCCCCAAATGAGGCCGACCATCTTCAAGGTTTTGAAGAGAGTGTCTACCAACTACACTGGAAGGGATACCGCACTACTTCCAGGTATGATTGAGCCAACGGCTCCTGGTGACATCCCTGTTCACCCCACAGGTGATGAACCCACACCAGCAACTACCCTCACCATTCCAAATCTACCTTCTCCTCCCATCACTGTCACCTACCAGAGACGTACCAAACGAACCCTTGTTCAATCTACTCTGATTGAACAAGCCCCTCCTCTTCAAACCAAAAAGGCTAGAGTGGAACAAGGGGCTCCCACTCAGCCAGAGGTCCACCAATCCTTCACTATTGACCTCAATATGGGTCTTGAGTCTCCTCAGTCTCAGACCCATGAGCCCAAAACTCCAGCTGATAGCCCTCAGGGTGAGTCTCTATACTCCCCTGAGCAGCCACAAAGGGACAGCTCAATGCCTTTTGACATTGATCAAAGTCCCGGGTCCTTAGGTCTTCATTCCTTTTCTTTCATTAACCTATTGACCGGAGCTGGTGAAGAGACTATGTCTCTCAAAGGCGATGAAGTTGATCCTCTACACTCTATTAAGGATCAACAGAGCCTAGAGAAACCTCTTGTCTCTAGCCCACACCAGCAAAGCCCTACTGAGGTGAGTCCCACTGATGTGGAGGGGACTCATGTAGATTCAGCTGCCACTACTGAAGGAGCCTTAATGGATCCTCAGGACAGTGGTAACGACAGTCAGACTGAATCTATGGAAACCATGCCCTTTGATGCCTCTGAAAGAGACATCATTGTGCAAGGGAAACCAGGGTGCCAAGAAACCACATCTGGTGGTGAGGATGAACATACCAGGTATGTTACCTCATCTCCCCGTGATTCTTCAAAAGAAGATGAGGGAAGTATGAAACTCACCATAAGAGACCTACTTTCTAAAGTCTCAAACCTTGAATCAAAGGTTAAGACTTTAGAGGATAGGTCTGCCACTCAGCAACTTGAGATTGAAAGTCTCAAGGCCAAACTAGCTGAGACACAGATTGAGAGATCTGTTAGGCATGTACCAGTTCAGGTCTCCTTGACCTCTTCCTCTAGCTCATCTACCTCTCAAGATGATGCTACCAAAAAGGGGGAGAATGTTGAGAGACAAAGCCAAAGACAGGATACCATCAATCAAGCTCTTACTTCTTTGAGCTCAAGACAACAAGCTGCCATCTTCCCTGAGCCTCCTCCAGTTGTTTTTCAAGTGGATCAAAGGATGCTTCAGGATCTAAATAGGATCTTCAACAAGTTCCTTTTAGAGTCCCTGATCGAACAGCCCAGTCCAGATATGTCTGTGATCTACTTTGGAGCTCAAGAGCTTCAGAGGTTGAATGCACCTCCTACCACTGTTGAGGAAGTTGGTCAACCTAAGGCCCAAGTGGAACCTGAGATTGATTTCGAAGGGGAAACTAGGACTGATGGCCCAGCAACTGAAACAGTTGGCATAGAAGGTGTGTTTTCACAGACTTCCGAAGCACAATTCAAAGCCTCGGAAGAACAAGCACAAACTTCCGAAGCTAAGATTGCTGCTGCGGAAGGACTATTTTCTCTTTCCGATGATCTTAGTCACAGATGCAATTCTGGAACTTGCATCTGAGGTTAATAGGGAGGACTTTCTAAGCCAACCATTAGCTATAACATCTGCATTGACCCCAGCTCCTACCTCTACCACCCAACCTGGATCTTCTATCCAAGAACCACCAAAGTCTAGCACTTCCGAAGACATAAAAGGCAAGAGGAAGATGACTTTGGAAGAGCTTCAGGAAGAAGAAAGGTTTGAGAAGCTCAGAAGGAAAGGTAGACTGCCAACTGGGAAACTGTTAGCTGCAAGTACCAAAGCAGCTGCAGCCAACCAGGAGGCAGTCGACAATCGAAGAAGGGTGGAGGTAATCGATAGACTTGTCAGTCTAGGGGCTGCTTCGGAAGATGGACTCCTGCTACCATTAGAGGAGCTGATAGAGCTTGAAAAGGCAACCTTGCTGCAAAGACAGCAAAAAGAAGAGGCTGCAAGGTTGGCCTTGGAAGAAGAAAGGCTGAGAAAAGAAAGAGAAGCTGATCTGCAGCGCAGGAGAGAAAGGATCACTTTCCTACTCTCCAGAGGATTCTCTCAAGAGGAGTTGTCTCCACACAATAGTGATACGATCTTATGGCTCTTCAACAAAGAGCAAGATCAAATGGAGAAGGAGAGAAAAAGAGCTGCAAGGGAGAAGCTGGTGGAGAAGAGGAAGAAAGAAGAAGAGGCTGGACTGTCTGCGGCCAAGAAGATAGGTGAGAAAGCTTGGATGAAGAACTATCTTAAAGCTCATGGCTTCTCTGGCAGGCAGGTGGGTCCAATGTCTGAGAAGACTCTCCAACGACATGTCAGTGACATCAAGGCTGACATTCGTGCGGGGAGAAGAAAAGAGATGTATAGAAGGGGACAGGGGATGACCTTCGAAGCCACCTCTCAGCCCAAAATCCAAATCCAACCTCAACCTGAACCTATACCCTTCCCCTTCCCAATCAAAACTGAACCTGAACCTTTTACCCCTGAACCTACACCATCACAACTACCAACTTCTTCACCTCAACCACCTAAACTACCCATCATCCAACTTAAAACCTTAGCCAGAACCCAAACTCCTAAACCTACCCAACAACCAATCAAACCATCCCCTCAGCCTTCCAAACATCTCTCTATGGAGGAATTCAAGGCGATCAAAACTAAGCTCATCAATTGCACAACTCTGAGCGACATCTCCTGTGAGGAGGATTCAGTCAACCTGACTTATGTTGATGGATCCTCAAGTTCCCTCACAAGAGATGAGTTTCTTGATCTGCCTAGAGGAACTTTGGACCAAGCTGCAAAACTCCTTGGCCTCAACTCAGATACATTGAATGAGGAAGAAAAGAAGCTGAGGAGAAAGCTGGTGACTCTGCTGGATACAAAGAAAGGAGATAGGGTACCAAGACAACCTCTTGTACCCAGAAAGAAGATAGTCCAGTGGAGGTTCGAAGACTCTTCTCACAACTTTGTTGTTGAGAGAGAGAATGGTGAGATTAACAGGCTGAATGCCTCATCTCTGCTACACTTAAGCAGATTTGATATTGCTAAGTTAGCAGAGAAACCATTCTCCAACCCTTCAAACTCCGATGTAGCTGCCCACATCAGAAATCATCTAGGCAGCCTTCACATGGCCGAGCTTACTGACAGAAGCAAGGTCGAAGAGGAGTCAAAACTGAGAGAGGAGGAGGAAAAGAAAGGATCAGCAACCAAAGGCAAAGCCTTTCTTCAAATGGTTGAAGGTCCTGAACTTGAGTCCATAGTTAGATGGGAGTATGACTACAACTCCCGTCAACTAACTCTCTTCAGGGGGTCACAACAAAGGGTACATGTCATTCAAAGTGATAGACTGGATCTCCTATCCACGAATGACTTGTACAAGCTTCTCAGCACTACTTCCGGGAAGAACAGAGAAACAGACAAATATCTTTTGTCCCTGGTGCTGAAAACTTTGAGAAGCGGAAATAAGTGAAGTTTTGGTAGCATCAGCCTAGGGGGAGTTTGTTGGATCTAGAGAGGTTGTTGCAACCAAAACTATGTCACTTAGAAGATTTTGAGTACAACATACAAAGGACTTCCGAAGCCAAGTGTGGAACTTCCGAAGGAAGAAGGAGCTCTTCCGAAGTCTAAGTGTAAAATACACTTCCAAAGGAAAACTCCAACTTCCGAAGATAAAGAAGCTACTTCCGAAGATCAAGACTTCAAGATAAACTTCTGAAGTCAACTTCCGAAGTATAAAGAAGTCCTCAAAGCCTCGGAAGCATAGAAGCATCTCCGAAGTATAAGTGGCTTCGGAAGAACTTGTTCTTCCGAAGCCAGTTAACCTTCGGAAGACACTTCTATTATCCAGTAGACATAAGTATGGTCTGTCTGACAGTCCGCTGCAAATCTCTGAGATACTGCATGGCGTTTTCTCAAAAGCCATGTAGTTGACCATACTTTAATCTACTGTTTACCTTTTTATGTTAAGTACAGTTGCCATCTTTAGTTGGTGACAAAAGGTAAGTCATGGACATGTCATGACTACCATATCTTAGATAATACTTTATCTAAGATACCTTAACTATAGCATTGTAGTATATGCTTTAGTCGTAGGTTTCCAGCTGGTATCAAGTATAACCGGCTGTAGGATCTAGTATATATAGTTTCTCATTGTAACTCTTGTTGTATGCTTGTAAGTGTCTTGTAATCTTGAGTTGAGAAGTAATATATACAAGTACCTTGAAAATACATCTGCTTGTTCCTTTGATTACTTATTATATTATTATCAACTCTTGTTAAAGGCATTGCTTCATCTTGTTTGAGTGATATCATAAGTGAGTTTGAGAGAATTACAAGTGTTAAGTGACAAAACCCGATCCTGCAATTGGTATCAGAGCTTTTTAGGCTCTTGATTGTGAGATCTTACCATCCTAATCAACCAGTTTTTTACTCCTCCTAATACCTCACTCAAAAATGGACCTCATCAAATCTGAAGTTGAAATGGGAACGATGACCAAAGCTCCCATCATCGACCCTGAAAACTTCAGGTCTTGGAGCAGAAGAATGGAAGGCTTCATCAGATACCACGATAGCAAGATGTGGCAGTCCATCGTTAATGGCCCGTACAAGCCAAAAGTTGCTGGTGGAAACGGTGCCATGATCGAGAAGGCCGTTGAAGACTACTCCGATGAAGACAGGAAGAAGCTTGACATAGACAGCAACGCTATGACTGTTCTTATGACTGCAATCCCAAACTCCATCATGGTGGGGTTTGAGCATTGTAAGTCAGCCAAAGAACTCTTTGATGCTCTTGCTCAAATGTACTCAAGCTCTAATGATTCAACGAAGGACTCACTAAAGCAGCAGTTTGAGAACTTCACCTATGTTGCTGGAGAAACTTTTAGCCAGCAATATTTAAGGTATATGGATCTTATCTCATCCCTCCAATCTGTGGGAATCACTCAAGAACTTAGAGACCTTACCAGAAAGTTTATGAGTGTTCTACCCAATGAGTGGACTTTCTACTGTGTCTCCAGCAAGAGAACAGAGAATTTAAACACACTCACCATGACTGAACTCTATGGGATCCTTGATGGATACCGTTTGGAAATGGAAAGTAAGAAGGGTCACCAAGCAAGCAGACCCTTGAGCCTTCCTGCTAGCAACGCTTTAATGGTTGCTGAAGGCTCAGGTATCTCCTAGTCTCAGCAGTACCTGTCATACACCCAACAACCATCTTGTTCATCTGGACCTTACATCACATTCCTTGAGACTCCAAGGTCTCATCAAGCTCAGCAAAGCTCCTTTCAGGAGGGTTGTGCGTTTGTCTCAGGGAGTGGACACTCCAATGATCATCAATTCTGCTTTGATGATCTTGAGTGCTTCAGTCCAGATGACATAGAGTATGTGGACATTGTCCAACAAATGGCTCTTCTAACCTAGAGAGCGAAAAAGTTCTTTAAGAGAACTGGAAGGCAATTCCCTCAAAACCCAATCACTAGCAAGTTTGGGTTTGACAAAAGCAAGGCTAAATGTTACAACTGTAACCAGCTTGGCCATTTTGCAAGGGAATGCAAGGCTCCCAAGTCTAACCCGGGAACCTCACAGGCCTCCACACATCCTTCTACATCAAAGCCCAACAAAAAGTCAACTGAAACAGCAGCAATGGCTCAAGAAGTTGACTGGAGCTTTATGGTTCAAGATGTGACTCCTTCTCAAGCACTCATGGCAGGAACATATGAAAATAAGGTATATGAACATCTCTGTACCCCTGCTTGTATTGCTAAGGTTAAATTGTACCAGGACTACAATATGGAAATTAAATCCGATATTCAGTCTTTAAATGTGCTAAAATTTGACTTTAAAAGGGCTGAATCTGACTACCAAAAGAAAATTGAGGAGTTAGAGAAAATTGTATCTCTTTTAAACATGAACACACCAACTACAAGACTCAAATCAAGGATTTAATATCCAAATTGACTGAGGCTCAAGCCCAGCTTGTCACTGCTGAGGCTCAAGCCAGGAAGTATGCTATTTCCGAGCAAAACTTCCAAGCCATACTTGCATCATCCTCTCACTCCAAACTTTGTTATCAAAACAAAAGTGGGTTGGGAACCAATGAAATTGCTCCACCACACTCTTATGAGTTTGTAAGATAACCAAGGTGTGGTACTGAAGAGCAAGAGGTTCCATCTGTTGACCCACCTTCTAAAGAGTCAAAGAGTGATGCAACTATGGAGACCATGACCATCACAGGGAAGGAACAGGTAATTGTGCCCTCCTCAGCCAATGATGATCAAACCCTGACCACCAAAGCCAGAAGAAGCAGGGCTAAAGCAGCCAGAAAAACTACCAAGAAGGTGGCTGAATCCAAACTGAAGATAGACCCAAAGCAAAAGGGTGTATTCATATCAGCAGGATTTCAGGTGGTTGGACCTTCTGATTCAGGAAAAGAGTATAGTACCAGTACGCCTATCCTACCAAAGGATCAGAAGTAAAAGGGAAAGGTTGCTGATGAGGAGAAAAGGAACAAGAAACAGCAACACTCTAATTCCCAGAAAATTAACATTGCATGCATAATGTGTGGTCTGCAAAACCACATGGCTAAAGATTGTTACTACAATCCTGCTAGAACGCATTATGCAAATAATGTTAAAAGAAAAGGAGTCAGGGAAGGTTTCACATTTGGACCATATCAAATGGTTCAAGTGATGAAAAAGGGAAAGCTTGTTTCCGAAGCAAGGCTTCTCTCGGAAGAAAACTCTTCTTCCGAAAGGAAAAAGGCTTCGGAAGTTAAAGCTGCAAAGACTCACAAAAGAGTCCCCTTGAAACCATCCCAGAAGAAGACTGCTTCGGAAGAAAAGGTGGTGAAGGTCTCTTCCGAAAAGAAAGAAGCTTCGGAAGAATGCCAAGCTACAAAAGATTCATCAAGCTCATCTTCTATGATCAACCAAGGGATGGAATGGAAGATCAAGGAAGATGCGGTAGCCCAAACCTCTTCTTCAAAGACATCAATTGAACCCCTATGCATAAATTTTGGTTCAATCATGTCACTCTCATTGGAAGAACCCAAGACCAACAAGGCTTGGGTTTCCAATCAAAACTAATTATCTCACCTTATGTGCAGGGACATCCATATGACAAGAATAACAACATTTGGATTGTAGATAGTGGATGCTCCAGGCACATGACAGGGAACAGATCTCTCCTTCAACAATTTCAACATTATGATGGAGGTCCTGTCCAGTTTGGAGGTGAGGCCGGAGGATATATTTCTGGCAGAGGAAGTATATCCAACGAAAAATTAAAGGTTGACAAAGTTAATTTTGTCAAACAGCTTGAACACAACCTGTTAAGTGTTTCTCAATTCTGTGATCAAAAGCATCAAATGCTTTTCACAGAACATGAGTGCATCATACTCAAACCTGGGATGACAATTCCTCAGGAATTGGTGCTTCTTAGATCTCCCAGGAGAGGGGATATGTACAAGCTTGATATGAACAATGCTTCCCCAATGGGAGAAGTATCATGCTTTCTTTCCAAAGCTGATAGTGATGAGTCAACACTATGGCATAAACGAATGTGTCATGTCAATTTTAAGACAATGAATAAATTGGCTAAAAATAACTTGGTACATGGTTTGCCTAAAAAGGAATTTTTCTGCAAAGATAACTGTGTTGCCTGCCTGAAAGGGAAACAACACAGGTCTTCTCATAAATCCAAGGTTGTTAACTCTATCACTACTCCATTACACTTATTGCACATGGATCTATTTGGTCCCACAAGTATAATGAGTCCATAGTTAGATGGGAGTATGACTACAACTCCCGTCAACTAACTCTCTTCAGGGGGTCACAACAAAGGGTACATGTCATTCAAAGTGATAGACTGGATCTCCTATCCACGAATGACTTGTACAAGCTTCTCAGCACTACTTCCAGGAAGAATAGAGAAACAGACAAATATCTTTTGTCCCTGGTGCTGAAAACTTTGAGAAGCAGAAATAAGTGATGTTTTGGTAGCATCAGCCTAGGGGGAGTTTGTTGTATCTAGAGAGGTTGTTGCAACCAAAACTATGTCACTTAGAAGATTTTGAGTACAACATACAAAGGACTTCCGAAGCCAAGTGTGGAACTTTCGAAGGAAGAAGGAGCTCTTCCGAAGTCTAAGTGTAAAATACACTTTCGAAGGAAAACTCCAACTTCCGAAGATAAAGAAGCTACTTCCGAAGATCAAGACTTAAAGATAAAGTTCTGAAGTCAACTTCCGAAGTATAAAGAAGTCCTCAAAGCCTTGGAAGCATAAAAGCATCTTTCGAAGTATAAGTGGCTTCGGAAGAACTTGTTCTTCCGAAGCCAGTTAACCTTCGGAAGACACTTCTATTATCCAGTAGACATAAGTATGGTCTGTCTAACAGTCCGCTGCAAATCTTTGAGATACTGCATGGCGTTTTCTCAAAAGCCATGTAGTTGACCATACTTTAATCTACTGTTTACCTTTTTATGTTAAGTACAGTTGCCATCTTTAGTTGGTGACAAAAGGTAAGTCATGGACATGTCATGACTACCATATCTTAGATAATACTTTATCTAAGATACCTTAGCTATAGCATTGTAGTATATGCTTTAGTCGTAGGTTTCCAGCTGGTATCAAGTATAACTGGCTATAGGATCTAGTATATATAGTTTCTCATTGTAACTCTTGTTGTATGCTTGTAAGTGTCTTGTAATCTTGAGTTGAGAAGTAATATATAGAAGTACCTTGAAAAGACTTCTGCTTGTTCCTTTGATTACTTATTATATTATTATCAACTCTTGTTAAAGGCATTGCTTCATCTTGTTTGAGTGATATCATAAGTGAGTTTGAGAGAATTACAAGTGTTAAGTGACAAAACCCGATCCTGCAAAGTCGTCCTGATATCACTTTGCGGTTGGTTACTGTGCTAGATATCAGTCGGCTCCAAAGGAATCTCATGAGAAAGCTGTCAAAAGAATATTTCATTATCTCAAAGGATCATCTCATTTAGGATTGTGGTATCCATATGGAGGGAATTTTGATTTACATGCTTACTCTGATAGTGATTCCAATGGTTGCAGGTTAAACAGAAAATCTGTGTCGGGAGGTTGTCAATATTTGGGGAATTGTTTGGTATCTTGGCAGAGAAAGAAACAAACCACTGTTTCTCTTTCTACGGGGGAAGCTGAATATATTGCTGCATTAAGCTGTTGTTCTCAAGTTCTCTAGATCCAACATCAAATGATTGATTATGGAATTAACTTTCTCCATACACCTTTATTTTGTGACAATGAAGCAGCCATTGGAATTGCTAAAAATCCTATTCATCATTCACGAACCAAGCATATCGAGACACGAATTCATGCGATTCGTGATGCTCAAGAAAAGGGTTTCATTGATATTATACCCATCGATACAAAAAATCAAAAAGCTGATCTTTTCACAAAAACTTTTGATAAACCTCGTTTTTATGAATTGATTTCTATGCTCGGGTTAATAACTTTTTAAATTTTCATTTTCTGTTCCTTTTATTAAAAAAAAGAAAAAACACAATAATAATTTATGGTAATTATTTCTTATTTGAAAATAAAAATTTGGGGGAGTAATTTCATATTCTGAGATCAGAATTTAACATGATGAGAAATGATTGTATATTCTCTAAGTATATTTTTATACATGACCAGTGCTTCAATGAGAAATGATAGTAACTGATACTGGATTCTGTTTCACATAAATTTTTAAGGAAAATTGATCAAATTCTTTAACGATATGCTTGATAGACTCAGCCTGACGAATAAAGTAGACAGCAGCTCTATGATTAAATTAAACATCATGCTTAAGAATGTCTGGATTTACTCAATTGTTTTGGCTTGCACAAAAACTGAGTCCTGACAAAAATTTGATTGAGAATGAATCTTTCGTTTAGTCTGCGTTGATATGTCATCTCCCTGCTCCATAGCTGGCATATTCTTGTGTTGATGTATCTTGTGTCTGTGCTAATCTCCTCTGCTGTACGGAAGTACTGACCTGGAGTGATGATCTCCTCTGCTGTACGATAGTACTGACCTGGAGCTCTCATCAGCACATGTTTAAATGGTTATCTCCTATGTTATACGTGAGTATAGATTTGGAGCTCTCACCATTTTGATATAATTATGTCAAATCATCTTATCGATGAGTTCTTTTCAGAATGAAATAATCTGTTTATAATCACTTGCACACTAATGCACAAGCCTTGTTCTATGTAGATTGATTCAAAATTCAAGAAATCCTGAGGTTGGGTGAGGGTTTTTACCAAATGATTGTGGGGTCCTAACATTCTAAAGCATCTAATTGAACCTTAAACAAATCATAAGTTGTTTGTTGAAAAAGGATAAGGCATGAGTTTAAGTGGACAATTATATCAGCAATCGTTATTGATTTGTTCTAATTTCAGTTGTTTCTGTGCAGATTGTGATCAGATCCTGTATTCAGTATGATCTCATTGCTGGTCGATGATTTTTGATCATCTTTATGTTCATAAATATCTAGAGAATGTGATCTCTGATTAATTTAGATCTCATTATGTAATGTGCTTCATGTTAATAATAATAAAATATATATATATATAATAAAAATAAAAAATAAAAAATAAAAAATAAAAAAAAATAAAAATAAAAATAATAATAATAATAAAAAAGGCGGTGCCGAAACTATACTTTCGCTAATTGTTTCGCAAGGCGAAACTGTAATTTCGCTCGGTTTACTAATTAGTTATCAACTGGTTATCTCTTAGCGAACTTACAGTTTCCCTAGGCGAAACTGTAAATTCGCCCTGCGAATTTATAGTTTCGCTATCAGCGAAACTATTTGCTATTTAAGTCGTTTTTGCGAAATTCTTCTCATAATTTCGCAAAAACGATCTGTGTAGGTCTTAGGGTTTTTTCGTGACTTTATTTGGCGATTTTGCATTTTGGTTGTGATTTGGACTGATTAATCGTTTCATTTGATTCGCATGTGAGTTTTGAACCTTGTAATATCATTTAATCTGGTTAAAATCATCTCCTTTTAAGTCATTTGGATTTTGACTCTTCGGTGGGTTCGCTGTTCATCCAGCGAAATTGCAGATTCTACTGCGAAACTGAACGAAAGTTCTCATCTTCTCAGCGAAACTGTAAAGTTATGCTGTCCGGGCGAACTTAAGAGTTTCGCCAAATTATCTTTAGTTTCGCAGAATTTGGTCTTAAACTTGCACAGTTTCGCTTGGTTATGTTTTCTTTTGAACAGCGAAACTATTTTTTAAACAACGAAACTAATTGTTTACAGCGAAACTATGTTTTTGCTTGCAGAAATTAATAGCGAATCTTCTTTAATCTATCTTCACCTTGTCGAAATTGTCTTTTGTTCAGCGAAAATTACATGTTTTAATGAGCGAAACTATTGTTTCGCTTGCCGAAACTGTTAGTTTTCATTGTCGAAACTGTTTTTGTTCAGCGAAACTATCATGTCTTAATGAGCGAAACTATTGTTTCGCTTGCCGAAACTGCTAGTTTTCATTGTTTTAGTATTATTTTCTTCTTTTCATAATTTCTCATTCAAATTTATCTGTTTTCTTCATCAGGTTATCATGGCTAATCTCAAATTTGATGAGCGGAATAACATCATAGCCATTTTAGATGATACTCACCCTAAGGCAGCTGGATTTCGAGATTGTATCAGATGTCTTCAAAGATCACCTATAGCTTATGCCATATCTCATTTGCCTACTATTTATGATCTTCATATTAGAGATTTTTGGCGATCTGTAGAGTATGATACTAGAGGAGATGTACAGCGGATCACTGCCAAAGTTATTAATCATGAAGTGACGATCACTGCTGAGAATGTTTAGAGGATTCTTAGACTTGAAGATGATTTTGGAGATGAAGTAGCTATGACATAATCTGAGGTGTTTCAAGCTTTTAGAAGTATGGGATATGAGAGACCAGCCTTTGGTTCAAGGAAAGAGATCAAGAAGTCATTCTTATCTAAAGAATGGAGATATATCGCTCATGTTTTTATCATGTGTCTAGATCACCGTAAAGGTGGATCCGATGGACTTAATCTTGATTGGGCTAAGGCAATGGTGTTGTGTTGTAAAGGGGAGAAGGCTAATATAGCTAGATTGATTTTTGCATGTATGGCAGAGAATGTGATGGCTGTAAAGAAAGACAAATGGCTGTTGTATCCTCGTTTTCTTCAGATGATTTTTGATGATCTTATACCTGATGTTCCAAAACATGGAGAGATCAAGAGGCTGGTACAGATGAATCCCCATATTTTTGCTGACTGCTGTGCCATTCGCCATGACTTTAGTGGTAAAATCACCCATCTTTGGGAAATATGTATCCTCCAGAATGCTGGAATTATATTAGACGGGTGGATGAGTCTGAGAATAAAAGAGCTGAAGAAACAAGAGTACAGCAAGTTGATGATACAAAGAAAAGGAAGAGATATGCCAAAGAAAAGGATTATGATTTTGAAGAGGATGTTGATGCACAAGCTAAGGAAGTCAGGGTTGAGAAAGAAAGGAGGTCTAAGAAGAAAACTGATTTTGCTGAGCCTGAGCGGCGAACCAAACATAGACATGAGGGATTTACAGCTAGAAGAGAGGCTAGTGAAAATCTTGATGAGGATGTGATACGCGACTTAAATACTTCGTTGGCTAATGAGCTGAGTATGATTAAGACTAAACTTACAAATCAGGAAATCAGAGAAAGACAGAAAGATGAGGTGATTGAAGAAATGCAGAGAATGTTAGTTGATCAAAACAAACTGGTTAAGAAGTTGTTTGAGGAGATTACACAACTGAAAGCTGCAGCCGGCCTACCTAGTCAACTGACTCAATCTGAGTTAGATGATTTGACTGATACATCAAAGTACTCATTTTTGAATGTGGGTACTTCATCTAAGGTAGGAGAGGGCACTTCTGGAGCAGCAACTACTGGTGGAGGAGAGCAGGAAATTCCAAGAGAGGATGTTGGAAGAAATGATGAGGAAGATATTATTGAGGCTGGGTTTGTAAACATGTAGTTTGATTTTGAAAAAGATCTTGTTGGTGAAGAAGTTATTGTTACAGCTACTACTGAAGGAGTATCTGATAAAGGTAAAGGGTTGGTTGATGAAGAGGAGGAAGATGAACAACTCATAGACTATGATTCAGAACCTGAGTTTTATGAAGTTGATGAGCGACCATTGATTTATGTTGCTAAGAAGGGAGAAGATGATGCAGATGTTTTTGAAATGGATAAAAATGATTGGTTGGTGAAAGAGAAGGAGGTGGAGGAAATCACTCCTTTGTTCCAACAATTGGAGGGATTAAGCAGGAAGGAAGCTGATAAGAAGATTATAAGCTGGTGTTACAATCCAAGTTTAAAGATGTTTATGATCAAGAGACGGGGAGGAAATATAAGTTATATGCTTAAGAGGAAGGCTTTTAAGACCTTGCCTAAATGGGATTTGAGACGTTTAGCAACTCTACCATTGATCAATGCTCACTCAAGTGAAAGAGCATCATTTCTTGAGAAGGAGATAAAAAATGGACTTAATGATAATTTTGAGTCTTTTGGATATATGAAAGATGAAAGAAAGAGATCAAAGAAGGATAAAGACTGGGAGACAGGAAAAGGAAGGATTGTACTAAGAGTTAAACCTCCAAAGACTGTAAATCGGGTAAGATTGGCGGATCCTCTTCCCCAACAACTATAGGACTTTGAGAAGTGGTTTTATAAGAACAATACTGGAAAGGCTGTGATTAGAGCTAAACATGGAAAAGGAGTTCAGAGTATTTGATCAGATGGAGTTGTTTAGTTTTTGTGATGAAGACCTTTTGGTACTATGTGAAAATCACATTAAAGCTGGGGCTGGAGAGGACACTAGAAAAGAAGCTAGTTTGTTCATGAATGTTGCAAACAAGATTAGGGGAGTAAGGTCGGAGGTCAAGAAGCTAGCTGAAAGGGTGAGAGCTCAGGATGAGTTTGATATGGATGTTCAAGATCTGACCAGGCAGTTTGCAAAGGCTAGTGGTCATTCTGAAGAAGCTAATGATGCAGGAAAGAACCTTGGAGGATCATTGGCTAAAGCTTCTGAGGATGTTGCTGCAGGAGGTGATGAAGACAGATCAACGGCAGCAGAGGAAACTGGAGCTGACAAGTCAAATCAAGAGAGTGAAGATAGTGAGATCCAACCTAGGGGAGTATTGAAGATCATGTATAGGTTGGACTCACCTTAGTATAGTTGTTTACTTTACTTGTATAGGACTTTTGTTAGTTTACTTTTGTATGTTCTTAGTATTGTGTAATTTTGGCAGTCCAGCGAAACTGTGAGCGAATCTATACATTCGCTCACAGTTTGCTGTTCTATTTTACCCGGCGAACTTGTGTTCTGCCGAAA